>JAKKZN010000004.1:20905485-20915367 GCA_033441825.1 Pangasius elongatus
CACAAATAGCAAATCATCCGGCTGTGCTCCAATCAGGAGGAGGCTGCCTACATAGGCCACGTTTCTGCACACGTATACAGTCTCAAGGCTTCGTCCCAAACCCTAAAGATCACTAGATTCATGCAAATATGTACGTAACAAACAGCACGCACGGAACTCCACGCACATACACTTACCGTTCATCCTCCAGATCTTCACCTGACGGTCATCAGCTCCGCTCACAATGAGAGGCATGCTGGGATGGAACGCTGCCCAGTTCACCCCTCGATCATGACCCTGAGGACAAAGGTCAAAATTCATCATGATGACATCAGTGGGCAGGGCCTGACCATTCATTCATCTGTATAATTTACACATGCCACTGGTGTTTAAAATGTGCGTTAATGTAAAAAAGATATTATTTACAGGAGACAATTTGTCACTTGTAGGATATTTACTCAAACGTACACAGGAACTCTATGGTATGGATAGTTCTAGTTTCAGCTCAGTAGAGTTAGAGCCCAACACCAACAGTGTTGTTGATGATGCAATTGTTCTGACCTCCAGCACGTGTTTAACCACAGCGTCCGATGCTCCAAAAAGATCCACCCCAGTGATGCCACGCACTTCTGTTTCCACTGCGCCCGGAGACAGGTTCTTCTTCCTCAAACCTGGAACCAACATTTACAGTCCGACGCACACGGGGAACCCGTTTACACGGTGCACACACGGTAAAGAGGAGGAGAGAGAGGAACAATGTTATACCTGATATACAACTATATACACACACACAGCATGTTTGTTGGGCTTCCACACACACACACACACACACACACACACAGGGGTACTGACAGACACAAGGCACACAATCTGTTTCTCAACCCACTTCTGACATCAGCAGACTCAACAGCATCTCAGGATGTAAACTAATAAAAATAATAAATAATTACTACTAATAAAATTATTATTTATAAAAAAAAAATTTTAATTCCTTTCCCTTCATTTCCTGTCTCTCGAGTTTTGATTTCTGTCATTAATAAACGAGGATGCTGCTTCAACGTGTTTCTCCAGATTTACTACGGATATGTATGTCATATGTAAATGAGGAGAAGAACCGGCGTGTTGTGATTGGATAAGAGGAGCTCACACTCACGTGATTGGCTAATGATCCGAAAATCAACACTGGAAAAAAAATCAAATCAAAAAACTTCAAATCTCAAAATCAGTAGTGAGAGAGAGAGAGAGAGAGAGAGAAAGCAGAGGCCATGTCCCAAATGCAGGCTTCATCACTACTTAGTGCCCTTATTACAACTGACCTTTAACCTCTGGGCTTTGGGACAGAGCCCTTAAAAATCCTGATTTTCTAGTAAGAACCCTAACCAGTCATAAATTCAAGTGCAGTTCTAACAATACTAGTGATAAACTCTGGCATTTGGAACAGAACCATCAAATGGATGATGTATTAAAAACTTTATCTAGTGATTAATTTGAGTGTTTAGCACGGAGCCTTAAAGTAGATGGCATTCTAGTGCACTAAACACATTAAAGCAGAGACGAAATCTTACAGTCAGCAATGTTGTAATAAGGACACTAACTAGTGATGAGCTTTGGCATTTGGGACAGAGCCTTACAATACCTCACGTTCTGGTACACTTACTAGTGATAGATGTAAGTGTTTAGAACAGAGCATTAAAATGTCTGATAATCTACTGCACTAAGCAGTGATGAAATGTGTGTATTGGGACAAAGCCTTACAACAGCCAACGCTACAGTAAGAACGCTAACTAGTGATGAGCTTTGGTGTCTGGAACAGAGCCTCAAAACACACACTCAGCAGTAATGAATGAGTGCTCAGGGTGTTCTAGTACATTCAGAAGTGATAAGTGATAAAATGTGTGGATTGAAATGGAGCAATAAAGTGGCTGATGTTCTAGTACATTAAGTAGTGATAAAGTGTGTGGACTGGTGACAAACTAGTGATTTGTGTGGATTGAGACAGAGCTGATGTGCGGTGTGTTGCTCAGCACTCAGAAAGCTGCAGCGTGTGCGCGCGCGTGCGCGTGTGTGTGTGTGTGTGTGTGTAAAAGCCCAACAAAGTAGATGAGTGTGGAGCTGCAATAGGAACCGATGTGCAGGGGTGGATGTTTCCGTCAGGGGAGTGGGACAGCACTGAGATGGGGGAGAGGATGGGGTGGATGGAGGGGGGGGTATTTGGGTGGGGTGATGGGGAGGGGGTATATGGGGGAAGAAATGTAAACTGTGCTCTGGTGGGGCAGTACAGATGTACAGAGTGAGCATAAGCGTGCACATGCAGTAAAGGACATGTGAGTAAGCGTGATAATGCGTTTAGTGCGATTAGCATCAACATGAGATACACTATCATTATTACTATTTATTATTAATAATAAATGTTATTTCACATTAGACGCTAAACAGTGTGACAGTGGTGATGTTTCACCTCTCAGTGCAACACCACTTTATTTAATCTCTTATTTTATTTATCACTTCTATAGAGCAGTAACCAGTTATTTAGTAATTAGTTAGTAATTAATAATTTCTTAATCCAAAATCACAGAACTGTACACATGCACATGAGCACTAAAGTCAAGTCCACTTCCTGTGTCTGCTGTCACATACATACATTTATAACACTTAAACAGCGCTCACAAAGCTCCATAGTGGAAAGGGACATGCTGTGTGTGTGTGTGTGTGTGTGTGTGTGTGTGTGTGTGTCAGCCAGTTAGACCAGGTTAAAAATCCAGGATTAATAATGAAGATGAATATTATGAGTGATGATCAGGTTATAAACATGCAGAGACAGAAACACCTCTCAGACACACGTGTACACACACACACACAGAGTTGAATGTCGGTGTTATTAATCCAGACCACACTGGTGTTATGATGCTGAATTCATGTTTCCACTTGATCAGATTAAATATACACTACATGATATAGGACCAAACCATTACTGACAGGGGGCCGAGTATCTGGATCAAACCATTCATTATCAAATGGGTGCAACCTGACTCTATATAACCTGTCCATATGATGCAGGACCAAACTATTTCTGAACAGAAGTGAGTATCTGTCCATCATTATCTAATCTGTATCAGTTCATCTGTCAATGTAGAACAAACTGAAGGGGGGGGGGGGGGGGATGATACACCACTTCTGAACCTACACTGGTGTCTCTGAGATCGTTACACACCAGTTCACACTTATAGACAAATGTTATGTGACAAGTTGATGACATCACTCACACACACAAACACACACACAGCTGAAGGGGTCTAAAGTTTCAGGAGAACTGATGGAGAACCTTAGAGAAGTGGAGGAACAAATTCAACATCATAACACAGGACTGAGTTAAATGATACTGGACCTTCACCGATACGTCTGCACCATGTACTCTGTGTGTGTGTGTGTGTGTGTGTGTGTGTGAGAGAGAGAGGTGTTTCAGAACAGAGCCCACAGAGATCTCACCTTTACATTCATCTACTCCCTTTCCCCACCACTCCATCCTTCCCTCCCTCCCTCCAATCCACCCCCCTTCTCAGTAGCATTCGCACTCCTCCTCACCGGAGATATCCCACACCCGCACGGTCTGATCCAGGCTGGCCGACACCACCAGGTCCTCCGAAGGGTGGAACTGAGCACACATCACGTAGTGGTTATGACCTGTCAGAACACTGAGAGAGAGAGAGAGAGAGAGAGAGAGAGAGAGAGAGNATTAATAAACACATAAACACACACATCCACAATCACACCCACCAGACACAGGTCCTGGATTGCCAGTTCCAAAGACGGATGGTCTGATCATCTGAAGCACTCAGGATCCACGGGTACTCCTGACGACAGAGGGAGAGAGGTTAGTCCATTCTCCAATACACCATCAATACAAAATCCATCTGTTTGTCCACAATCTCTCTTAAAAGTATGAATAAATTGTCTATCTGTCTATCTGCTGATCTGTCTGTTTGTCTGGCCATCCGTCTGTCTGACTAGCAGCCCGCCTGGTCACCCACCTGTCTATCTGTCTGTCTGTCCATCTGGTGATTCATTTATCTGGCCATCCATCTGTCTGTCTGCCAACCGTCCAGCTGCCCACCTATCTGGTGAGCTATCTGTCTGTCTCACTGCCTGCCTGTCTGTCTGTCCATCTGTCAATCCTTCTATCCGTCCATCTAGTCAACTGTTTATTTGGCCATCTCTCTGTCTGTCCACCAATCTATCCAGCTGTCTGACTGTCTATCTATCTATCCAGCTGTCCTCTTGGTCATTCATTTATCTTTCTAACTATCCATCTAGTCACCTGTCTGTCCATCCATCCATCTATCTAGTCATCCAACAGTCAGTCCACCCATCTGTCTGTTTCTCTGCATCCGTGTGTGTTTTTGTGTGTGTGTGTGTGTGTGTGTGTGTGCGCGTGTGTGTGAGGACTCACATGGTGGAAGAAGGTGGTGCGGATGTAGTCCAGGTGTCCAAGCAGGGTGAAGAGACAGCGACGGAGCTTGTAGTTCCACACCTACACACACAAACACACACGTTTACTCTCTCTTTCTCTGATAAAGCCTGGTCGTTACACTGCATTAGAATCAGGACGCTGATATCTGACCTTGATTTTGTAATCATCTCCACCCGAGACAAACAGAGGCTGCTGCTTGTGGAAGTCGATCCCTCTCACCGGTCCTGTCCAACATACACACATTAGACTATAAAAAACACACACACACACACACACACACACAATTGAAAAATGGAAAAAAATGGCCGGTGTGTCTAACCGTCATGCTCATCGAACTTATCGATGAGGGTGCACATGCGATAATCCCACAGCTGGATGACGCCGTTGTGAAGACTGGCCAGGATCCACGGCCGCTTCGGGTGGAAACTCAGCCCTGACGACACAAACAACACACCAACACTCAGTTACGGTTATACCCCACACACACACACAGAGCTCTGGATTTATCTGGGCTGATCATTCATCCTCAAAGACTTTTTTTTTTTTTGACAAAATGGCTGCCACTTACATTTCGCCGAATCTGATAGTTCCATAAAATGTGTCATTATAAAAGCTCCCTGTTAGCCTTAATAACTTAATCACAATACACTGTCTGAGATAAACTGATATCCATTTATTCATTTAAAAAATACATTTTTTAAACTGTTACAAACAGACTAGAAGTGTGATGGACTGTGATCATTTTTTAAGATTATAAAACCTTCTTATGGATTTGTCTTTTTTTTCCCCCACCTCATTCTCAGCATTAATTGATATATTAAAAGGACTTCATTTGTGTGTCACAGAAATGTCTTCAGGACTCGTGATTATGGTGAAAACTCTCTCACACCAGTGTCTGTCAGAAAAGGTAAAATAGTGACAAAGTTTTTTTGTGACATTTAATCTAAAGAGAAAATAAACTTTTTACAATCTCTGACAGGGAAATTAAAGTGTAACAGCACCACAGTTAACAGAAAACCAAGAATAAATCTTTCTTTATTTGAGTTGTGATGGAAGCCTGGCACTTCTCTCGCGCATGCTCAGTCGTACTTTTCCCCTCACGCAGCTGTAGAGCATGCGCGAGAGACGTGCCAGGCTTCCATCACAACTCAAATAAAGAAAGATTTATTCTTGGTTTTCATTATTATTAAATGTAAACTCGTGATACAGACGTTTACGATGTTTACGAGTCTTCAGACCCAGGAAATATGCATCGCTTGCTTTTTTGCTTGTTGTTTGACACCATTAATGTGATATTTATAATGCAGAAACGAACATGACTTTTCTAAAGGACTGAGAAGGAGGAGGATTTAATAATAATTAATTATACTTTTACTTATAATTATTTACAGCTTTAATCTTAATATTAACTAATAACACAGCATACAGTGCGTCCTTTTTTTCATTTTTAAACATAAATGATCGCATTTAATTCAACAGCACACACATTAGCTGAGTTACTGCCGTTAAATCATAATGACAGCTAGTTAGCCAGTTAGCTAAATCTAACCAAACAGGCCACACTTTTTATTTTATAAATGCTAAATTGCGCTATTTTCAGCTTTTCAGATTCCTAATTCACATCTTTAAAACAAATCTAACATATAAAATTAAATTAAATTAAAGAACACAATCTAAATTAGCTGCTGCTAGCATGCTAACTCCGGCTAGCTGTGTTTGCTAGCTGTGTGTTACCTTTCACTCGAGCTGATTTGGTCTCGAATTTGGTTAACATCTCCGCGTTTCTGCGTGTCTAATCCAACAATCCAAACTAAAGATAGCTGATGTGCAGAAGTGATTTCTATAACTAATAATTCTTCTTTTCTCTCTCTCGCGGCTTCTGCACTTCCTCAGCTGACACGTCTACCGAATTAAACTGTTTCCTGTGCGGAGTCAAATAAAGTTTTTTTTTGCGTGTGTGTGTGTGTGTGTGTGTGTGTGTTCAAGACGTGACGTAGAAACCTCCACGTCGCTGTCGAGGAAGTGGTGCGCATGCGCGGAGACAAGAACTGTTCTGCTAGGAAAGTTCCACGTCCAGAAAAGTGAATTTATTGACTGTTTTATTTGTTTTGTTTTGTTTTTTCGTTTGGAACAACAGTAAAAAATTAATAATACTCCTGACTTTTATCTTTATAAAAAAAACATTTTTGTCTAAATGTTTTTAGATACATTTTAGAACGAGGTGCTTTATGTTTCTCTGTAACTGTGTACATATTTACACTATTTTGTTGTATTGTTGTGCATCATGATAAAGTAAGCTCATAGTCATTCGTATGCTTTTCATTTTACATTTACAGTATGATTCAGCACATGCAGAATTAGTAGCACCCTCTGAGACTAAAAAACAAACATCAGCATTCATTATGCACAAACACACATACACCTCCATACAGTATCACAGTGTTTACTGTGTTTTTAGTGTTGTGGTTCTTTCAGCACAAATATTATGATGTTATTTTCTTCAGTGACAATTGTGGCAGAAGTACTGACAACCTTTCTTCTGCAGGCGGAACTACCTCGTTGATGAGAGGGTCAGAGCAGTTCGAGCTGACAGGAATGCCACGATAAATCAAATAACCACTCTTATTCTCTTTCTGTGAGCATAAAAGCATCTCGGGGCACACAGCTTTGTGTTGAACATTGAGGTGCACTGGCTACAACAGCACAAGACCACATGGGGTTTCACTCCTGTCAGACAAGAACAGCAATCTGAGACATCTCACCCACACACACTCCTCCAAAGCAGACGACTGGAGAAAGACCAGGTACCTTTTTTTTTTTTTTTTTTTTTTTTTAAAGTGTTAATGAGCTGAACGTGAACTCAAACGGAACACAGTGTCAATGGCACATGATGGAGCAGGTCAGGAGGATAAATAATCACACAGTGAGGTGTGTGAGATGTGACGAGGCGCTTTGGGATCACAAACACACGACACAGGAGCGGGGTTAAACACACACACCACTTTTAATTATTCTAAACATTCTAAACATCAAGAGGAATAAACCAATGGCCAATAAAAATGTTTATTAACATTTAAAGGAATAGAATCTCTCTCTCACACGGGAACACACACACACACACACTCCTGCACTTAAAGGCTTCACTGTTAGCGTTGTAAAATCACACATCTTTCTGAATAATGATGTATATAAAACCGTTAGATGGGATAATAATTCGATTTTACTCTGATATCTATTATAGCACATTACTGACAGGTGTACCTGCATCAGCATGGGCAGAGCTTATAGTCAATTTCATCAGCCAGTCAAAACACTTGGTCATGTGACATCACCACAAGGTGTTTTTTCAGCTCCATGTACTGATTAGCATAAAATAACAGATTTTACCTGGATAAAATACTTGGCATTTAATTACACAACAGTAGTTTACGTAAAGTTAGCAAACATGTTAGCAAACATCTGGTAACAGTAACATTAGCTAAAATAGGTAACCGATTTTATTGTGTATACTGACTAATGTGAGGTGAATTATTATTCTGTGTAATTAAAGGCAGTATTTCATGTTAATTAGTCTATACACACACACACACACACACACTCTCAACATTATATCATCTTTATACTGCTAACATCTCCACCTCACTGGGGTCACATGATCGAGCACTGCTCCGCCCCTGCTACTCCAGGAAGATGAAGAGACTCCGGGTCAAAGTTCAGACCAGGGGGCTGATGGGAAACACAGAGCATAAAAACATGAGCTGCATCTCGAAGTGTGTGTGTGTGTGTGAGAGTGAGTAGGTGTGAGAGAGAGAGAGATCAGAGAGATGTTAATTTTTTCTAGAATACAGTGTTTAATATATAGAACTGTTCTAGAACAGCCAAGTAACAGATAGATAAAGAGAGAGACAGATATTTAAAGACACTCACTGCTTCTCCGGCCAATTCCTTCGGCGGATGACCCAAATCCTGCAGCTGGGTGAAAACACACATCGTTTACACACACACACACACACACACACACACACACACACACAGCATTAACAGAGTCCTCTCTCAGCAGGACTGGGACACGGGGAGTGTCTCTGTACCTTCTGCATGAGCTCCAGAATGTTCTCAAAGCTGCTCTGTGCGTCTCCGTCTCTCTCAAACTGGCTGCAGATTTCTCCCATGATTCTGTGCTGCTGCTCGTACCTCTGGACGTCCTCAGCCGAGAGCGACTGTCTGTTACTGTCCAACCACTCAGGGTACTGCCAGACACCGGTGACAGAGATACAGTCAGACATTTTACATCAAATAAAGAATACAGAGGAAGAGAATAAACAGAGGAGGCATGTGCTGAGACTATCATCACCACATTTTAACAAAGTTTCGAGATTAAGAAAGGGACAGAAAGGTTAGACTATGAAGATGGAGCCTGATGGGAGTGAGGCAGAGCTTAAGACAGCATTTTCAAATTCTAATGCGCCACTGATCTTGAGCCAATGTGAAACTCACCTTCTCTGTGATCTCCTTGAGTGATGGATACAGCACGTCTTTGGACAGAAGGTTCTGCATGATGGACTGCATGATGGGGAGGATATTTCCATCTTCTCCACCCCCTTCAGTATTCTCATCCAATCCTAGCCCTTCTAATGTTTTAGCCAGGTCCTCTCCGGCCAATCCGGTGGCCTGGTAACACATACACACACACGTGCAAACACACACAGAGGAGAACTTTTTATTTTAAGCAGTAAGAAATGGGTGTTCTTAAAGCATAATGACTATAATGAGTTTTCTAACTGAAGTCATTATTATTAATAATTAATTAATTACAGCAGCTATAGGAGCTCTGTGTGTTTTATTACCTGCAGATCATCTGCGTTTTTGGCCAAACCGCTCAGTGTGTCTTTGAGGCAGGAAGCAAACTCTTGCTGAGAAGCTGCATCAGTACCTGCATGTCATCACATCATGTGTGTGATAATAATATCCTAAACTGTGATGAACTGTACTCATTATTGTATGTTATGGTGACGTACCCACTTTCCCAGCGGCCTCGGACAGTTTGTGGAATTGCTCGATCAGCTCGGGTTCTTCCTGTGCGAGCTCGGCCATCGCTCTCTCCCACTCCTCCCTTGCCTGGTGAGCCATCTCTCCTTCAAACAGAGACTCGAAGAACTGACTGTCCTCCAGCAGAGGTGGCTACATACCCACCCACACACACACACACACACACACACACACACACACACACACACACACACACACACACACACAGAGAGAGAGGAATATTAAGACACAAAGGTGCTGATCACAGTTTACGATTATTTGATCTGATTGCGAATTAGCTTTAGTGAGATTTAGTGATCTCGATTATTTGAAATAATCTCAATATTTTAATTGATGGGAATACAGCTGCTTGAGTATTTATGCTGACTGCGGTTGTTTGAGCTGAAAAT
>JAKKZN010000004.1:20917372-20931947 GCA_033441825.1 Pangasius elongatus
ACTCCACCAGTGCGTAGTGTGAATTCTCGCTATATTGTCCCTGGTCTTTAGATTTTGATCAGGTGTGTATATATATATATATATATATATATATATATATATATATATATATATCTCCTTTGACCACACCACCATCACGTACTAATTATAAAATAAATAAAAGAAAAGGAATACAAACAATAATAAAACAAAAAAGAAAGAAGAATAAAGAGAACTGCACATTCATATAACTCTGAGATAAAACTGAAAAGCAAACTAAGAGCCAATGTTTTTATTAGCCACTAAATTTGTAGTACATTTTTGCAGTAATTTTGCTAACAGATTACAGGTTTGCTGATTAATTCCACATTCAGATGGATTTTTGACTTTCTGAGAAAAATGCAATTTTATTTTTTAAAAAATCTAGCCGACAGCCATTTTTCATTTCCTCTAGTAACTCAGACACGTGAGGTGAGAACAGGAATTGACACCACACTCAAAACCATTTTATATTTGTATTTTAATAACAAATCCATATCATACACTTTTCTGTTTTATATTACACACATTCCTCTAGTCTCGTGCCCATGTGGAGTTTCTTTCCGAATAAAATCATCAAGAGAAAGTTACAGCACATTAAACACACAGCAGCAATACGTCACAAACTCTCAGGACCCCAACACGCTCTGGAATTAGAAATCGTTTATTTCGGTAATATTTAAATATTTCTAAGTGCTTCACAAGTCCTGCTCTAACACACCGTTAAATGTTATTTATCCATGTGTTATGTAGCTACACACTAAACATGGCTTAATAATTTTATCATGATACTGGTAATTTTAGAGTTAAAGTGACTCAATTTTGACCTTAAGTTAAAAGAACTAGCCGGCTAACCAGATCTAGCTAGCTAACAAACAGACTGACTAGCAAGTTGCCAAATTTCCAAAATGTACCTCAGTTCAGATGGATGTTTCTATAATGTTACTATGCGTGTGGTCATAGGGGCGGGGTGTTGTTATGGAAACCAGGTAAACAATATGGGAATGTACTGTACATTTCTTTAGGGAGGTGAACAATCAGATCATCTGGTTAATGTTAAATACACATAGATAACATTAGCTCGCGCCATCTGACTAGTATGCTAACTAGTAATCTGGTGTTTTCTTTCAAATAATTCCAAATAACACAATAAAACATGATGGGTTTAATCATATCGTATTGCATCATATGGTTTGAAGTTTGTAGTCTTAGATAATTGTTCCTCTTGTCTGATTGGCTAGACATAATGTGTCACACAGACTCATTTGCATAAAGTTTAGCTTAGCTGAATATGAACATTGGGGACGTAGTGTAAGTGTGAGTTAGCTAAATGTAATGTAATTAATATTAAAGTAATCTTAGCTACAAAATGGTCAGCTAACTCCCAAAAAACTACCAGAATGACAATATTGGGTATTTTGTTATAAATATTGTGATTTATTAAAGGGGTCAGAGTGTAAGATAGTGTGTTAGAGCAGGAAATCTCTCTAACCTGTGCAGAATGCTCAGATAACATGAGATGCAATGGAAAAATCAAGAGCAAGTAGAAAAGAAAAGGAAAGTTTTTTGATGATGAACACAAATCTATTTAGAGGAATTAATTTTCCCATGGGGAAGTAATGAACTTGAACTCCGCACATCACACAGGTAATGGATCATTTATAAACTCAGTTATCATTTGTTCACTCATGTATTAAAGGTCAGTTCTTTATAAAGCCTAATCGGGAAGTTTCACAGCAAATAAACACAACCAGCTTCGCTAATGTGTGCTTTATGCATTTTTGAAAAATCAGAGATGTTTTTTTATTATCTAAAAGGAGAAATGAAAACTTATGTTCGTCCTGATTGGAGCTTTCAATGTGCATCCAAAAGATTTATTCATTATTTACTATATAATAATATTAATAATATTCTTCATCAGAATGTCCTTATTTCTATATTTATATTGTCACATTCTCACACATGCGTGTTCTTCCAGTCTACAGCTATTTCTACACTTTGGCTTCTTAAACTGAATTATACTCGTGCGTTTTGGAAAGATTTATTTCACGCCTGCTGTATTTTTTTCATCTCAAATAAACAAACCAGAACCACATGCAGGAAACACAGTGTGCACACACAGTTACACACATTGAGGCGTTTATTACATCAGTTAAAGGGTTAAAATGTCGATTAAATGTGTAAATGTTAAACACACAGCAATGTGTGATAATGAAATGTCAAAAACCTCTTGTATTACCTCCTGTTTACTGCTTCCTGTTTTCTACCTCCTGGCTCTATGTCAGGAATTAAATTCCTGACTATAATGTCCGCAGTTTTAAGGCTCCCAAATCCTAGAACTCATCCCTAATTAGTGTACTTAGTAAAACAACAGCTCTGTCCCAAATCCTAGAATTCATCATTATGTAGTATACTTGTTAAAACAACAGCTATTTTAAGGCTCTGTCCCAAACCCTAGAACTCATCCCTACTTAGTGTACTCACTAGAATGTCAGCTAAACCTAAAACCACCTAGAACCCACAGAATAAATTATAATAAGACTGGATAGTGGTTAGTGTGATAGTGTACATTAGTGTTTGTAAGAATCTGATCAGCTCATTAACACACCCTTAATGAGTTGTGTTATTGTGTGTATTATTATCTGTGTTAGTGTGTGTTAGTGTGTGTGTGTATTAGTGTGTGTTATAGCATCAAAACACTACAATATGATGAATATTTTCTGCTTTCTTTAAGTTGTGTTTAGCCCCACCCACTCTTCCTGTTATTTCATCGCCGTGTCAGAACTCCACTTTACAGGCGGGGAAAGTCTCCTCCTGCATGGCCACTGTGCTGTTGCTACCCAGAACCGTGATGCCCAGCTGCTGCTGCTTCTCCTGGGTCTGATGGTACCACTCGTGCATCATCATCGACTCAAATGTGGGGATTAACGTCACCTGCAGACAGGTTGTCTCTCTTACTGGCTGGCTCTCTAACTGCTTGTCTCTCTAACTGCTTGTCTTTCTAACTGGTTGTCTTGCTTATTGGCGGGCTGTCTTACTGTTTGTCTCTCTTACTGGCTGGCTGTCTTACTGGCTGGCTGTCTTACTGGCTGGGTCTCTAACTGGTTGTCTCTCTCTTACTGTCTGGCTCTCTTATTGACTGTCCTGACTTGTTGTCTGACTCTCCTTAACGTAAGGCACCATAATCATTGCTTAAATGCACTAAGTGTGAACTTAACAGCACATCTTCAGGCCAAACAGACTTTCTGCTGTTTCTTTTACTGGTTGTCTCTCTTACTTGTTGTCCTTCTTACCGGCTGCCTCTCTTACTGGGTGTCATTCTTACTGGCTGGCTCTCTTAATGGGTGTTATTCTTACTGGCTGACTCTCTTATTGGCCGTCTCTCTTAATGGTTGTCTTGCTTACTGGCCGGCTCTCTAATTGTTTGTCTCTCTTACTGGCTGGTTCTCTTACTGGTTTCCTCTCTTACTGGCTGGCTCTCTAACTAATTGTATCTCTTACTGGCTGGCTCTCTTAATGGTTGTCTTTCTTACTTGTCTCTCTTAATAGCTGGCTCTCTTACTGATTATCCTTCTTATTGCCTGTCTCTCCTTAGGGTAAGGAACCATAATCATTGCTTACATGCAAAGTGTGAACTTACCGGCACATCTTCAGGCCAAACAGACTTTCCATCTAGTAAAGCATCCAGAATGGGTCTCATCATGGCTTCTTTCAGAGTGTCATCTCCACTTATAATGTAACAGGATGATCGCAAACGGCAGAAGAATTCGACATCAATTGTGGATGCTGCATTTCCAGACGGGAGGTACGCCAGGTCCAAATACACAGAGGTGATGCCCTTGATACCTGCTGGTGATTAGGGAGAAAACCGGTTAGACAAGATGATAATCTTAAGAGCTAATTGTTCCTTTTGTATTTGATTTTACAGGAATCAGTGACTGACTGCAAACATTTTGTGGCAAGAATTAAATTTTACAATCTTATTTACTTCCACTGAGGGAACTACAGGATATGATCAAGATAATAGATGATAGGAATTACTGCCATAATTCAGTCTTCCAGAAGCATTCAAGTAATGTCTTGCAACAGTTAACAGTTAAAACTGCAGTCTTGGTATTTTGTTTATAAGTCTTTTCCTACCTTTGGTGGTTAGTCTTTTTGTACCAGAATGGGAAGAACGTGATACTGGAGTGTCTACAGTAGAATTTGACCTCAGACTCCCAACCGATCCACTCTGACTTCCTGTTCTGGTCTTGCTAGCTTGCGTCGGCAGGGCACTTAACCTCTGCGTAACCACATTTGTCTTCCTGTTCTTTACACCTGTTTTCCCTAGTTTCCCAGGATCAGGCATGCAGGCCCCAGGCTGGGCAGGAACAGGAGGGAAGTCTTTGAGAGGAACAGGAAGAGGATCCTGAAGTGGTGAATTATTCAGGTTCAAGTTCTCAGAGGAGCATTGCACACCCATTTCCTCATCAGAATCTAATGCACCATCTGCAGTGATAGAAGGGCATTCCTCTAGACCAGGTTGGGGGTCAGAATCTGAGGCAGTGGGGAAGTAGTCACTGGCAGAGGTGAGAGGAGTTTCCTGGGCTGGGTGAGTGGCCTTGTTGCTTAAAAATGCCTGGTATAAGGGCTTCACCACTTCCTGGGAGCGATCACTGTCATCTGAGAAGTCATGAGGGCTAGTAGCCATAAGTCCCGGTGAAAGGGTGTGCTGATCTTTCTCTAGAGGTTTAAAATGTTTAAATTCGCAGGGAGAAACCAAACAAAGGTCGACATCATGAGGAGCATCAAACATCAGACTCTGTGGTCCAGAGGGACGTCCATCTGAGGGTTCGTTCATCACCCTCTTTGTATGTGCCATCTTTAAAGACAAGGACATACCTACTTTGAAGTCAGGATCTGCATAGTGTCCATTGGAGTAGGACATCTCATCCTCATTAGTGGATTCACTGACTGTAGGAAGTACCTGCTCAAAGGACATCGATAACGATTCATCAACCTCAGTGGACTGTGGTGAACTAACTTCGGCAGGCATTGAGTGGGTGGTGGTGGTCACCGTAGGTGATATATCAGGCATAATGTCCTTGAAAGAGCTCAGTGATAAGAAACTGGAGTGCTTCTCTTTAGAAGAGCTGGAGTTGCTCTCTTGAGTACTTTTGGGACATCCAGACTCTGAAGTCTTACAAGATCCTCCTTGCTGGCTGTCTGATCCCAAGCACATCTTAGCTGCTAAGCTGCTGCGGTCTCTGGAGGCCCAAGTTTCCTCAGGGGAAAGGTGATATGGTGTATGACCAGCGCTGTTTGGACCAGATCTTGGAGAACTCAACTCCAAGGTCTTCTCATCAGGGCTAATGCACACTTCATCCTGGCCAATTTTGGGTGGATTGTCCTTCAAAGCTCCATCAAGCCAGCTAAACTCAGTGGGTGTAAGGTCTAGATTTACACTGCGCTCACTCTTTGGAGTCTTCACAATCCCAGTAGCCTCAGTTGACTTGACTGTATTCAGTATGTCATCTATAGACTTTTCTGGACTTGCATGGTTGTTTTTTGGATCTTCTTCACTTCCTGATTGTTTCCTCGACAGGATGTCAGGGATTTTATTTTTAGCAGACAATTCGTGTGACTGCTCTTGCTCCATTTCCAGAAAATCTGTTGTCATATCCTCGAGTGAAGATATCTCCAACGGTTTTGGATCCCCCACATCACCCGAGAGCTTCTGGTTTTGCTGCTCCTTGTTAGATTTATTAATTTTTACTTTGTCCTCTGTCCCTTTAGTTACTTTCATTTCATTTTTCTTTGCACTTGCAGATTTATTTGGGTCTGCAGGAGGAGATGCAGACCTTGGAGCCATTTTCTTGGCCTCTTTCCCCATCAAATAATTTTTACTCTCTTCAGTCTTCTCATCGTTCTTCTGTTTGTTTAAAGGGGAATCTTTTTTACTTGACATTTTCCTCTGTCCATTGTCCATTTTTTTTGACACTGACACACTACTTCTGTCATCTTTTTTGTTGGCTTTAAAAGACTCCTTCCTTGCAATGGTTTTGTTCAGTTTAGGCTTGACACCATTTTCAACAGACTTTGTTTTTTCTTCACCATTCATAGCCTTGACCTTGACCTGGTCTTTTGGGTCTGGATACCCACGGACTGATTTCTCCTTTGCTGTGGCACTGCTTGTTCTGGATTCTTTGGTGCCAGACTTGAGGCTGTCTTGGCTCTCAGCTCGTTTTGGGTTCTTTTCTGACTTTGTTTCGATATCTTTGGAGCACACTACAGGACATTTGAGAAACTCTAGGTGCCTCAGCTTTTCTAGACCTTCCAGTATCTTTGCTTGTGGCGTTGACCCAGGGAAAAGGACTCGTATGATCTTTTCATGTGGGCTGGCAGGATGCCACACAAGCAAAGTGCAAATAGACACCAGAGAACTTAGGGAAACTTCGGAACCTTTGGGATTGGTGCTGTTTTCAGGCCAGCGGTTCATGAAGTCCTCGAACTCTTTGCTGCCTTTAACCGGGTTAATGACATACAGCTCAAGACAACCAACTCCCATCTTCTGAAAAAGAATGACTGGTTCTATGGGACCAATTGAATTGCGAAGTAGTGGCTCTGCTGAGATCTTGAGTTTCTCCAAATGACGTAAAGTAAGACCTGCTTGATCACTACTTCGCAGCACATTAGGATCACCTTGAATTTTTTTCAGCCTTTTTGGTGCGTTAAAGAAAATGACACCCAACTCTGGAGAGATCATATTTTTCAGCCACTGTTCTTTCTTCTCTGAGTCACAGGAATCATCTTCCTTGAGCTCAGCAACCTTCCTCGCAAAAAGACTATTAATCCCTGGAAGATTATCAGTCCCAGCATGAGTGAGAAGAACAGAATCCACACGGTCCAGATGCCTGACTAACTTCCAGAAGCAGGAGCGTGGATCCGATCCACCGTTGACCAGGACGTTGAATCCATTGACGGCAAAAAAGGCACAGTCCCCTCTCCCACCTGGAAATATATAGCAGCAGGGACGACAGAGTTTAAGGAACCCCACCGTGCTTGGGGGTTCTAGGAGATCAAATGGTGATGGTGGCTCATTGTTCTCACAGAGATGATTGGTGAACTCCTGGAGGCCATCCATTTTGGGCAGCACCATTAAAGGGTTCACCTTAATGTCTATTACATCTTGTAAATTGTGTTTCCCAAGTATGGTGTTCTTCCATGTTCCAGTCTTTGGGCAACTAAGGGTCAGGTTTGCTTTTCCTGTTGCACTTGCAGAATTCAGTTTGTGTTGAATCTGTTGTGTGCAAAAATAATAACACAGTCAGTGTAGATGCATAATCTTTTGTTAGTTTGGCTCATTTTTGTTAGTTTGCTGTCTCTTGCTAAAGGACAGAAAATCAGTAGTTAAAAACGTTACATTTTTTACGGACCTCCTCGTCTGTAAAGATCTGAATGAAGTGGTTTGGAGTGAAGTCTCCAGTGTGTAAGACAAGGTCCCCACTTTCCTCCAGGGAGCGTCCAGTTAGCACGAGCAGCTTGTGCTGAGACGTGTCCGTTATCAGGCCGTGTATCTGCACATATTAGAACGCTAATCATGGACAAAATCATAGTAATTACTATTTTCTAAACAAATGTGTAAATGTCTACTTTCTAACAAACAAAAACAAAGCTATTTATTAATGTACAAAATGTTTTTTTTCTGGTGAATTGCTAAATGGTTTATTTAGTTATTGATATATTTGCAGATTTATCATTATAAACATAATTTATCATTCAAAAATGATGACTCGTGTGGAATCTGCCTCTTTAGTTACCCTTATATACAAAATTTGAAACAGCTGTTTTCTGATTGGTTAAACTTTGTCACATGACCATACTGTAAATACAGCTAAATACAAGAGGTTAATGCTGAAATCCATGTTACTTGGAACTCGGAGTGTTGATTTTTCCCAATCTAAAATCATTTCAGTGCTTCTGCTGGGAAAAACATGGATGCCAAGAGCACGGTCATATTTGGATAAACATAAAGAAGATCTAAATAAATGATTTCTGTGCAGTTAACAAAGAGAAATGACAAAGAATTGTGTTGTTTGTCTTTGCTCATAAAAAGATCTGTGTTAATAAAACTGAGCTGAAATCAACAAAATTGAATTGCAAATATAAACTTACAAAATAATATAAACTGTTTTAACAAACAGCTGTTCAAACAGATTTTCACAACACAAAAGTTAAAAATCAAGTTTTATCAAGTAGAGCATAGGGCAAAAGTAATTCTGTTTACTGTTAATTTTCGGTGGGTTTATGTCAGAGAACTCGGGCAACTTAGAAGTTCCCAGAGTTCCTCACTTGGAATTCCGAGTTGAATGACTGTTTCTTCGCAATTTTCTGTGTTGTAGGTCCGGTTTTTACTCCGAATTTGGAGTACAATGGATTGTAGCATAACCCTGAAATTGATAAGAAAACCCTGCATCTGCACATTTTAAATTGTAATAACAAAAAACACATTAATGATATGATTCCTGACACTTGCTTCAGAAAATGAATTTTTTTGATTCACTTAAAAAAAAAAAAAAAAAAAAAAAAAAACACGAATGGATTGGCTGCCACAGGAAAGATCGAAGCACAACCTCTGGCAGCTCTATAATTTGTAATTTAATTGTATACATTTTTATTTAAAGCTGCATTGTGTGATTTTTTTTTTTTTGTTCTAAAAATTTAAAGACCAAGGAAAGAAACTCTGCAAAGAGCAATAAAGAGTTTTAAAAAGTGAAGTTTGATTTAATTCTTAGTTCTGTATATTTGTAGAGTTTGTTATGTAATATTTAACACACTGATCTAGTGACTAGAAATAGCTACAAAGACTTCGGAACAAAATAATCACACAGTGCAGCTTTAATAAAAAGAAAATGTATGTAATAAACTTCAAATTATAAAGTTTGTTTTTTTGGGTTTTTCTGATGTCCCAGGCAAACAGTAACTTCGATTAAGCATCAGGAAACTCATTAATCTACTGATACAGAGTTTTCATTTAAATCTTTATCTCCTGTATTTACCCTTTATTCATGATCATATGACACAATTTAACCAATCAGAACACAGAAAGCTCAAATTAGAATTAAATATTTTTTAAAAACAACAGATTTTTTCTGAGCCTGACAAGCTCCGGTTCGTCACAACAGTCACTTAACAGACACTAAATCTGCATCTCAATTTTAAAAAGGCCCATGATGATGCAAACAGTAAACAGGGAAAATAGAAATTAAATCTGGATCACAGTCACATCTGAATCTGGAGTAAAATTCGGCTTGTTTAAAATCAGCGCCTGAACAAACCTCAGAGTAGAGAGTTTCCTCTGAGGGATTGAACACAACTCTGCAGCTGAACACACTCGTACTGAACTCCAATATCCGCTGACCTACACACACACACACACACACACACACACACACACACACACACACACACACATCAGAAGACAGACAGGCAGGATTTCTTAATTAAACACTAATCTCATCTGATTTTACTGACAGATTAGACACTGAAACAGAAAGAAATCAATAATGCTACTTTATTACTTGGTTTACAAGCCCAAGTGTGTTAAAGGTGCAATTGTAATTTTTTTTTATTTATTACATGTACAAATATCCTGGAAAAATATGGTAGATAATGATGACATGATAAGAAAAAATAACGGTTTAACCCATGACTTCAGCACAAGTGTATTCTGTGGCTGAGAAAACCTGTTTGAAAACTGAGTTACGGGCCAGAATGCTTGTTTGTGTTTAAATGGGCCTCCTGTCAGTCATTTTATAGACCCGCACCAAACACCCATTTCAGTATGAAATCAGTAAACTCCCAGCACAGCCAGATAATTTTCCTGAGAGCAAAACAGCATGCCGTGCTTTGAAAGTTTCACAAGAATCACATAATAAACACTAGCACCCCTTTCCTAGACGGAGTGATTTATAACTGGTGAACTGGAGATGACGCTAGATGCACAATTAGTGACGCTGCTCCTGCACACATGTAAACACAATCTGTATAAAGCTTTGAACTGTCTGAATGATTTCATTACAAACAAAAACAGGACAGCAACTGCACATCAGAATTTTGCATGTTTGTAGTATTATACCTCTGTCTTCATGTAGCTGAATGTCCTATCTTTTAGCTAACAGTGCTAATATGCTAATAGCATAGCTGTAGAGCTTATAAGATCTTATTACAAAGAAAAACAGGACAGTGACTGCACTTGTGAAAATCCTCATAAATCATGATGAGCTGAATTTTGCATGTGTGTAGTTTTATAGCTGTATGTATTAGTGCACCTAAAAATTATGTCATGACCGTCCTTGCTAACGCTAACTCTTGTTAGCATACTAAGTCTAGTTGAACCACTGCAGGGTTTTTGCGGAGGTGAAAAAAAAATCACTGATTAGAGACCTAATGTTCAGAAATTTTTACAAATCTTACCTAATGCACCTTTACAGCTGCTTTACATTGTGAGATAATATGTTTACTGTGTGTCACTTTGTGTGAGATGATGACAATGAAATCTGTCATAAGTTCTGTATCGGAGTGTGTGATCAGATCAGATTATACGGTTGACATGATTTCACCAACAGCTTCAAAGAGACAAAGTGAGAGATGAAGAGGCATGAGTTTTGTTCAGTTTTCTCAAGCTGGAGGAGAGAAATGAAGTAATTATACACATATAGCTGGAGGAAACTGCACTCCTCAGATTAAGGCTGAATAATTCTTTGTAAAAAAAAAAAACTTTTTAAAGAACAAAACATCTGAGTGAGTGTGACCTTCCTGAGATAACGCACACATAAAAAGAGAGTGCCAGTTTTTTTTTATCATTTTTTTTTATTCTGGTTCTCAAACACATTCTTCTCTCCTTTGTCCTGCAGCTCTCTATACAATCTCTATTTCCTTTTTCACACCCACACTTCCTGTTAAACCTGGATCCACAGTCACGGGGTCAACAATTAAGCATATGGGACAGGAAGGTTTTTTATTTTTTTAGAGCAAATTCTCAGATTTTTGAGGAAAATAAATAACATGGATGTGGTGAAGAAAGTTCATGTTCTGACGCTGAAGCTGAACAATCGGTCGTTAGCACTTCCTTCCTAAACTTCCACTGATTATAATACACACCCAAAACCTTGCACACGCACACACACACACGCACGCACACACTCTCACATCTCACAATCAGATCTCACAGTCAGATCTGTTCAGTTAACAACAGTGTCATTGTTATGTGAATGTGAAACATTCCTGAACCCAACACACACACACACACACACACACACACACACACAAAGCAGGTCTGTTGTAGAGTAATAAACCACACAACCATCTTTCATGTCCTTATTTGTGTGATTAAATATAAAATGATTATAGTTATTTAATCACTTGTTTATTCTGTGATCATTCTCCATTATAGTGTTTATATTTCATTATTTATTTGCATGCTTTTTACATTTTTCAATTGTTCTATATTTATATTTGTATATTTCCTCTTTTTATGACATACAAAGATTCTGTGTAGGATTACATAAAATACGACCATGACAGCTTTGTTTTTTTTGTTTTTTTAACACTGTCATTGTCATTACTTGATTTGTGATTTATTATTTATCCTTTAGTGGAAATCTACGGCAGAATATGTGAAAACATGCAAACGAAGAATTTCATTGTACGACCCTGTGCATATGACAGTAAAGATCCTGAATCGTGATTTATGCATCAGAGTTTTGATTAATGAAAGAAAGGACAGTCTTTCTCTCTCTTTTTTTTATGTGGGCGGAGCTTTCTTTTGGCTGCACAGATGATGTCATTGCTGAAGTCACTGATCTGAAATACAGGTAAGCGGCAGAGACAAGGTGTGTGTGTGTGTGTGTGTGTGTGTGTGTGTGTGTGTGTGCTCACCTTTAACATCACTGCAGCTCTGAGAGGAGTGACGACTCACAAACACTCTGAGCTCTTCATCCAAATTACACACCGTCAGATCCACATCCCACACCCGGAACCCTGCACACACCCAAACACACACACACACACACACACACACACACACACACACACACACACACACAAACACACCACTGAGTACATACACCACAACCACACTTTTTACATTATTTGTTCATCATATTTACAGTTTAAAATCCTCAAAGAAAATAAATTCACCACAGCAATTCACCACCGATTTTTGGTTTATTAAAGAATGACATGTCATACTTTTTAATCCATTTATATTTAATTTTGGCAAGAGAGCTTAGTTCCTGTTGTCACTTATGTTACAGCAGCTATAAACAGTCATTCCCGCACCAGCCTCTCTTTTTTTCTCTCTCTCTTGAAGTTAATAAGACAAAAAACTCAGCTTGTCATGTTACAGAGAAACCACAAAGCATAAACTCCTCTGTCGTGATGATGTCAGAAAACTAAAATTACAGCTTTACAGCTTTTACAAACCACTGACACTGGAAATTCCTTCTATAAATGTTAAAAACATCTCCTTACAGGAAACGTAACCATATCAACGATTTTGTAAAATCAGTTTATGTGGAGCGTCTGCTGTACAAGTCCCTGTGAGCCGTTAGTACAGAAATGATGCCATATTAGAACGAGTGCATTAATACAAACCTGTGATTTGCAGCTACACTACTGTCAGAGCTGCTGCTATAGAAAATTAATCAACACCTACTGATAGGACAATTAAAAATACATTGTGGTGTCATAATCAAAATTAATTTAATGAATGTTTAAAATAAATTATTGTCCTTAAAAAAGACTCTCAGTCAAAATTCATAACTCAACCTTTTTTGGACATAGACATCATCATCATCAAGTTTAGTGGAAAATGAGGAGTGGATACAAGAAACAGGGTCAGTGAAGCTGTGCATTTTTAGCAGATTTTTTGTGCAGATTTTAGCCCATAAACCTTGATTCCTTCTTCCAGGAGGTTACGATGTGGCCATAGACAAAGACTGTAACAAGAAAGTCAGCTCAGATACATCACCTAATCAACGCTGAATTGAACCCTGATGAAAAGCATTGGTGTGAGAGGTCTGAGAACTAGGAGATTAAAATATTGGGCTAGAGCCACAATTAGTGTCTTTAACCTTGTTGGATATTACAGACATCCTGTTATGAAACCTGCCTTTCATTGGCCAGTTGCTAGGCTAGGCTATTTCAAGACAAAATATTCCCAAAAAATGTCTTGAAATAGCCTATTAGTAGGCCATTTCAAGACAAAATATTCCCAAAAATGTTCACACTCAGGATGTGATATTGCACTTATTAATTATTTTTGTTCACCCTTTGATTGAGGTGCCAATACTTATGGGGTGGTTATTACGTCATAACGCCGTTTATTTATGTCGCTAACGCGTTTTTCTGATCAACACTGCAGGATTTTTGCACAAGCATCCGATGTGTGTGGATCTAACGCCCGAGGGTGTGTGTTCATGCGGACAGGCTCTGGATTTACACAAAAGCATCACACACACACACACACACACACACACACACACACACACAATACCGGAACATTTTACACATTTACATTTATAAACCTTAATACGCGCGTGCACACATATAAATATACGGAGTAAATGAAGCAGGAAGTGCAAATAAGGATGTGATGGGAAATAAACAGAGATGAAGACAATATTTCCAGGCACTGTGCGCGCGACGCACTGGCCGCAAAAATGCACCCAGTAAGTGAAAATGTAAATGTAAATGTAACGTGAATGTAAATGTGTAAATAAACCCGGGGTGTGTGTCTCCGCGCGCGCAGGGAGCAGGGAGACGCGCTTTTCCCCTCCTCCCGGTGTGACCGCATCCTCACATTCAAGCACCATAAAATATATGACTAAAACAGGAGTCCGTTATTCCATGAAATATTATTATTTACCTCTGTGGATCTCTGAGGCGATAAAGTCCCGGATGTTCCGCTCCGGAGCCGCGCAGATGATGAGGAGCGCCGAGTAGCGCGCGGGGATAAAGCCGGGGTGCGACACGCGCTCCTCCTCCGCCATGATGGGAGGTTCTGCTGAGGATGATGGCATCACACACACACACACACACACACACACACACACACACACACACACACAAAACAAAAACAGCAGCCTTATACAATCCAAGTTAGCTCACTGATTAGCGACCGCCATAAGGGGGCGTCATTAAATAATAATAATAATAATAATAATAATAATAATAATAATAATAATAATAATAATGCATGGTCAAAAGGTGCAGTTGTATAACCACGAAAGTTCATTATAGTTTACGCATGAAGTCTATTTTGCTGAAGTTGTCAACTGTTCACTGATGGAGACTTGAGTGCAAAACTGTTCATGGCAATTGCAGTCCTAAAGCTGTCATAGCAATTGTAGTCCAAAGCAATCTTAGCATAACTGTTCATATGAATCGTGGTCCAAAGCCATCTTCACGGTTTTTATGTGGTACCATCCACAGTAATGTTCTACAGAGGGACTATCGAGAGCATCCTGTGCAGCTGCATCACTGCCTGGTTTGGGAATTGCACTGTCTCAGA
>JAKKZN010000004.1:20946788-20972926 GCA_033441825.1 Pangasius elongatus
GAGTACTGACGATTCGCATGATTAAATTTGGCAATGTTTTACGCCGGATGCCCTTCCTGACGCAACCCTCTCTATTTGTCCGGGCTTGGGACTGGCACAGAAGTCACTGGACTGTGACCCCCATGGCTAGATTATTTATTTATTATTTTCCTAAATGCTGTGTCAACACTAAAAGCATATGTATGATTGTTGAATTATGCCATAAAAGTTTGCACTTGAATTTTGTTCAATTAAAAAAATAATAAATAAATAAAGTGAAGATGTCCACTCATATAGACGGTACAGTCGCTGTGCGATGCACACCGTGGTGCAGTAGATGGCAGTAGAGAGCGCAGTAACATGGATCACGCGAACGAGGAAGAAATCATCGCGACACGTGGGCCAAGCTTACTGACGCGGTAGTTATCGCCTGGTCACGTGATCACGTCGGTCGAGGGGGAAAATTTTAGCATCATGGCGGAGCGCAGGAGACACAAGAAGCGAATTCAGGTGAACTACTTCACTTTTTTTTTTAAGCGCATTTTTTTATACCATCACACCCCTGTATTCGTTGCGAGGGAATTTATTTCTGCGTGTGTTGTGTGGATTCAGAGCGCGCGAGCTGTTTTTAGCCGGCTATGCTAACTGAAAGGAAAGTTGGCCATTTTGGAGACGAGTTTGTGTGTGTGAGAAAGTGAGAAGGCTCTGGTTTGGGTTCTTTACTGTGAGATAAACTCGGGGTTTATCAGGAGATAAAGGGATTGTGTGTGTGTGTGTGTGTGTGTGTGTGTGTGTGTGTGTGGGTGGGGTAAAATGAATAAAATGGGAGGTGTGTGATGAGGAAAGTTGAGCAGCTGTGACGATTATGCCAGGTGCCATGTTGGCAGGTGGGATAACGGCCTCAACACACGCACACGCACACACACATCACGGTTTATTCTCATCCAAATTCAACATTTAGTGTCTTTGCATCACCGCGGTGTGGATAAAACAGCGTCCTGACAGGTGGATAAACAGAGAGTGTGTTTTTACATCAATCACATTTCATTCTCACCTTCTGAAATAAAGAAATACATACTAAACTGTCCCTGAAGTGAAAATCAGTGTTTCAGAGATTCTTGCATCTATTTAGTGTTATAAGCACCAATATGACTATATATCTACAAAAAAAAAGGTTTTGGAGACTTAATCTTTATAGTACTTTGCCTCATAAACACGGTTCATCTATGTGTCCTTGGCCGTGTGTGTTTACACACACTGTTCCCTTTTCCAACTGCGAATAAATCTTTGGAGTTTATTCTTGTGCAACTGGGCGGAGTTTGTGTAGGTTAATGGTCATGTGACATTTGAGAGCATTGTTTTGCTGACTTGGAGCTGTTTGAGGCTGGAACGCTGCTCCCTCAGACTGATGGAGAATTCCGTTTTTTTTCCCCCCGTCTCCATCAGTGGGAGTCAGTAATATCGTTTTATCTCCCACTCAGACGCATCAGATCACAGTGACGACCCTGTGGCTCTCCTCGCCTCAGACATGTAACTCCAAACACACACGGCGTCTCGTCGTCTCGGCTTAAAGTCATCTTGGACAGGTGTGGGTGAGAAATCCGCCATAGCTTAAAAAAAAAAACTTCTCGCTTTGTACTGTTGTATGTATTCAGCTAGCTCCTTCAGGTGTGGTAAGATCAGGGGTGGGGGTGTGACTTGGTGTATCTCGATTCAAACTCTACTGGCTGTTGTGTAAATCAGTCCCACTCTTCAACATGATGTTTCATGGAGATCCTGCTGATTGGAGATCCCAGTTTTAAGGTTTTCCGCAATCGTCACAGTTGAAACATTTGTGGTGGATTTTAAATGGTCTTGCTTTGACTCCAGGAGGTGAGCGAACCAACCAAGGAGGAGAAGGCAGTGGCCAAATACCTGCGCTTTAACTGCCCTACCAAGTCCACTAACATGATGGGCCATCGAGTCGACTATTTCATAGGTCAGTGTTGAGTTTCTGCTTCTCTTTTTGTTAAAATAAAGCTGTGGTGCCATTGCTGTACTGTTATATTTATTGTGTGTGTGTGTATGTGCGTGCATCTATGCATCACAGCATCTAAAGCGGTGGACTGTCTGCTCGACTCTAAATGGGCCAAATCAAAGAAAACCGAAGAAGCTTTATTCACCACCAGAGAGTCTGTGGTGGAATACTGCAACAGGTGAGTTAGGCGGGCTTGGTTCCGAGCCTAGACTAGATCTGTTAGATGAGATGGGTACTCGTTAGCTGAGATCTGTTGTGAGGCACTCCTCAGATGGGTTCAGTTCGGAGGCATTCGTTAGATAGGATTATTTGGAGGTGCTCGTTAGATGGGTACTGTCATTGACTCCTTTTGATGAAATCGTGTGGAGGCACTGAGTAGATGGGATCGGTTTCGTGGTGCTCGTTAGAACGGATCGCTTTGAGTACTCTTTAGTAGGGCACTCTTTAGTAGGGATCTGTTCTGAGGTGTTAATTAGATGGGATCGTTTCTGAGGCACTTGTAAATTGGGATCTGTTCTGAGGTGTTAATTAGATGGGATCGTTTCTGAGACACTTGTAAATTGGGATCTGTCCTGAGGTGTTAATTAGATGGGATCGTTTCTGAGGCACTTGTAAATTGGGATCTGTTCTGAGGTGTTAATTAGATGGGATCGTTTCTGAGACACTTGTAAATTGGGATCTGTCCTGAGGTGTTAATTAGATGGGATCATTTCTGAGGCACTTGTAAATTGGGATCTGTTCTGAGGTGTTAATTAGATGGGATCGTTTCTGAGGCACTTGTAAATTGGGATCTGTTCTGAGGTGTTAATTAGGTGGGAGCGTTTCTGAGGCACTTGTAAATTGGGATCTGTTCTGAGGTGTTAATTAGGTGGGAGCGTTTCTGAGGCACTTGTAAATTGGGATCTGTTCTGAGGTGTTAATTAGGTGGGAGTGTTTCTGAGGCACTTGTAAATTGGGATCTGTTCTGAGGTGTTAATTAGGTGGGATCAGTTTGAAGGCTCGTCAAGAGTTTGCAGATGCTTGTCAGATATTTTAAACTGCTCTCTTTTTTTTTTTAATGAATGTTCAGATGACTAAATCAGAATAAATACCTGTATAGTGTGCTAACTAGCTGCTTGTTGTGTGGAAGCTTTGCGAGTATAACTCCATCAGCAGTTGTTAGTAGTGGGACTGATTATGAGACTGATATTTCTCACAGGCTCCTGAAGAAGCAGTTCTTCCACCGAGCTTTGAAGGTGATGAAGAAGAAACCGGAGAAAGACCCAAAGAAGGAGAAGGTGAAAGGTGACGGAGGCAAAGAGGAGGAGAAGAAGAGCAAGAAGGAGAAGGAGAAGAAAAAAGACACTGAGGTCACGGACACCAAGAAGGAAAAGAGCGTAAGTGTTCATTCTGAAATCGGGAGTGGTTGTTTCCATCAGACAGTGTTCTGAAACCTGTGTGTGTGTGTGTGTGTGTGTGTGTGTGTGTGTGTGTGTGTGTGTGTAGGATGAAAGTCCAGGATCCCCGAAGAAGAAGAAAGAGGTTAAGAAGAAGTTTAAACTGGAGCCTCATGAGGATCAGCTGTTTCTGGACGGGAATGAGGTTCTCTTTTAGTGTATACACACACACACACACTAGGCTTACAGTCTAAACACTAAACTCTGTGATCTCTCTCTCTCTCTCTCTCTCTCTCTCTCTCTCTCTCTCTCTCTGTGCAGGTGTATGTGTGGATTTATGACCCGGTCCATTTTAAAACTTTTGCTATGGGACTGGTGCTGGGTACGTAACCGTAACTGTACAGCCAGAGAGGGTTATGTTTCATTTACAACACACTGTTAGTCACCTTCTTCTGTTCCCTACTCCCTATTCACTACTTCTTTCTCCATATTCACTACCTGTCTTACTCGTTACTGTCATCTTATTGATATATTTATTCTCATTGATGATTCATGTGTTTACCATGTGCCATTTCAGTGCCTTTTTATTTTATTTTTTTTAAGGTTATTACTAATCACATGTTCCTGGACGAGATCTCGATAAAATCTTGCCTGAACTCTGTAACAGACTGTGAGATAGCGTGTGTTCTCTGCAATACTGGATTAAACGATGAAGATCCTCTTACTATAGACCCGCGATTAAAAAAAACACTACATCATCTGCACACATTCGCTCGTGCAGGAAAAAAGTTACGGGTAGGGTGGGGCAATATGATGAATTTATCACATCACGACTCTCATGATATGAACCATGATGTATATCAGTTTGCAAACGTTTTTCCGAGCAGTGAGGCAGTGTTCAGTCAGTTATATAGTGTCTACAAAAAAATAATGATTCTTTTTTTTATTTTCAGTGCCTTTTTTTTTTTTTTTTCCCATTTATAAAAACTAACGCCAAAAAGGAGTCTGAATTTTAAAAAAAAACAATCTTACCATTTCAAACATTTAGTGTGAAGTTGTAACACAAAATCAGCTGATTCTAATCGGGTTCGACTTGATCATTTATTGTATAATATTTAATATTTAAAGATTTCTCCATATTTCATAAATCCGTATTGTCTGATAATCGATCATGTTCAACATGTTTCATTTGACATTTCTCTATCGCAGCGCTCACTCCGAGACTTTAATCAGGAGCTTCTCGCACTGACTGTCAGTGGCACGGAATCACGTCACGTTACGTGTCCCAAGAGCTCCGATCTCATCCCACGCCCCAAGAATTGTTTTATGACGTGTAACAGCAAAATAGTCGTAAAGCACTCTAAATCCGGTTATTAATCTTCTTGCTCGCTTGCTTTTGCTCACCTCTTTGCCCTTTCTTACTCGTTTTTTCCATTTCTTTTTTTCTTTCCCTCACTCATGCACGTTTTGTTTTTCCCCTTTTTGTCTCTTCTTTTTTTTTTTAGTTCCTTCCTATCTCATTACTCTTATTTACTGTCCTGTTCCTTAATTTTTCAAAAAAAAATTATTAAAATACACATATTCTCGTTAGAACTTAGAAATTATGATAAATTGTCACAATATGCTTTTCTTACATATTGTGTATGGAAAAATATGTAATATTGTGTTTAAATAATGACATTTAAATAATGTCATTTAAATGACATTTTTTGACTTGTTTGAATTTAATGAATAAAAATGGGAATATAAAAAAATTTATGTAAAAAAAAAATAATAACATATAGTTTATTTTTGTAGACATTAAATCAAACAATAATTGAACAGATTATTTTAAACACTATTTGCTGGAAAGAAGATTGTAATTTCTATGAGGTTTGTTGTCCAGCTCTTCTGCGTTGTTCCCTTACCTGTGCAGTGTGATGTGATTTGGGACGCTCTCCATGGGTACTGGCGTTAACACAAGGGGTGGGCGTGTGTGTGTGTGTGTGTGTGTGTGTGTGTGTGTGTGTGTGTGTGTGTGTGTGTGTGTGTTAGTGATTGCGGTGATAGCTGCGACGCTGTTCCCCCTGTGGCCAGCGGAGATGAGGGTGGGTGTGTATTACCTGAGTGTGTGCGCAGGCTGTTTCGTCGCCAGCATCCTCCTCCTTGCTGTTGGTGAGACTGTAACTCCAGTATTTATGTTTATAACATGTTTATAATGCATTCCATTCTGACCGGGTTGCCATATACTCTCTCTCTCTGTCTCTCTCTCTCTCTTCTCTCTCTCTACAGCTCGCTGTATTCTATTCCTGATCATCTGGTTGGTCACTGGGGGGCGCCATCACTTCTGGTTCCTCCCCAATCTGACGGCGGATGTGGGCTTCGTCGACTCTTTCCGTCCCATTTACACGCACGAGTACAAGGGCCCTAGGACGAACGGCAAGAAGGGCACAGGGGAGAAGTCCGACGGCAAGGGTGCCAAGACGCAGAAATCGGACAGCGAGGACAAATCGGACGGTGAGAAGAAGGAGGAAGAGGAAGAGGAAGTGGAGGAGGAAGAGGACGAGGAGGCAGGGAAGGAGGCGGAGGCAGAGCGGCGCTCGGATTCAGACAGTGAGCGAAGAGAGGACGACGGCTCACAGCACAGCAACGGAAACGACTTCGAGATGATTACGCGCGATGAGCTCGAGCAGCACACCGAGGAGGAGGAGGAGGAGGAGGAGGAGGAGCAAGAGGGAAAAGAGGCGGAGCCCAAACCACACCAGACGTAAACTGTATAAACATTCATGAGTTTTGCCCATCACATCGCACATTGCGATCTTCCACTACAGATGCACGCAGGGGTCAAAGGTCAACTACGTTGAAAGCTGGAACATGCCTTCTGGCGGCCATTTTGGATTTATTTTATTTCCTAGTTAAAAGAAAGAAACAAACACATGCGCGCACACACACTCAAATACTCATACAAATACACACACTGTGTATGTGTTTACTGGTTGTGTAATTAGCATAGACTCTCCTGTGTGTGTGTGTGTGTGTGTGTGTGTGTGTGTGTGTGTGTGTGTGTGTGTTTATCAGATGATCTAACACACACCATATGATCATAGGCTGCTGTTCAGTTTGGACCAATGTTTCTTATTCTACTCTGTGTGTCTGTGTGTGTGTGTGTGTGTGTGTGTGTGTGTGTGTGTGTGTGTGTGTGTTTCAAATGTCTGTCTCACACACATGCATCTCCAGCAGGTGCTTTGGGGTGATAACATGACTAAAGCAAATGTAATCCTCATCCAAGTCCCACATTTTTATTCCACACAGCCGTTACTTAACCACTAGGATTCCTGCTTGCATGCTATTGGTCGATGATGGCGCAGTGCGAGAGTTCTGCGGATGTGGAAAGGGTCCTTCATTAGTGCCAAATCTACCATTTTGGACATCATCTCTACACATCACTTCCTGTTTTAAAGTAAATTGATGTAAAAAAACAAAAAAAAGGTTCGTACTAGGAACAAAAAGTCCAAACTGTCCCTCACGTCCCCGATAACAGTTTAGGCTGTACCGGTTGCCATGGCAACTGATCTGCTGACTTCGTGTGGCTGTGTTCCATACCACACTCGATAACGTTTGCGTGTTCGACACGTGACCACACCTCGCTGAGTGTAACGAGTTATTTTAATTTATTTAGCTATCATGACAGTTTCACTGATTTTTTTTTTTTTATCGCAGTTCCTGATGATATAATGTTACTCTCTACGTTAAAAGTGGTTTATCCATCACTGTTATTTCCCACACACACAGTTTATTTTCACCCATTGATGATCTTTACTACCTCACCAGCTAATCTCAGCTCACTATGCTAACTACCTAACATTAACCACTAGCTAGCTTTTTTTTTTTAAGCAATTAGAATTTTTAATTCTGATGAGAAACAGTAGTGGCTTTATATCTCTTCTAAAGCTCATTAGCTTAAAGGGAAATTAAATAATGAATTAATCATTGTGTGATTTATGTTGCATGTTCAACTTCGTACTAGCTTCAATCTCGGATTAGATTAGCAATGTGAGCTAAACTGTACTAGCCACGTACACACACCAGAGGCACCAACGATCTCTGCTGTTTCTTTCCAAGCTTTATTTTTGTAATCGCAGGTAGGAACTAAAGAGCGATGGGACCACACGCGCCATAGGATTTCCTCACAGGAATCATTCGAGACAATCATTTGGATTTGTTGCTTCTTTGCATCGTCACACCTGATTTACATAGAGTTGAGAGATCTCATGTCTCATTTTGCTTGCAGTGAAATCACGGCTCTGTGAATTTTATACAGATTAAATGATACCCTGTCACTATGTCACTCGCTAGCGTCAGGCTGAGCTCAAACGCGAGTTAACTTCATTTGCGAGACAAGTAGCTAGCTAACATTAACACAAACGCCAACTTGTAGGTAATGTCTGTAGTGGAGTTTTTAATGAAACATCTGTAATTAAGCTCAACAACAAAGCTTTTGGTGAAAGATGATGTCGAGTCATGTGACCTGGTGGACGGTGGATTGGGACAAAGCCAAGACTGGGCTTCAGTTCTGTGTTCATTTTATACACATCAATATTTAAAGTGAAAAGTACAACTTAGTTTTTATGTACGTAAATGTGTTTATCCGAAAATATCAGATCATGTAGATACTATGTAGTGAAAGATTCTGAATCACACACACACACACACACACACTTGGAGTGTGGTATGTTATTTAATATTCTGACTCAGTGGCATAGGTAAATTAATGATCGAGTCCATGAACTGTTTCAGCATTTCATACTATTTGTGTTTGTCTCATTTGCATATTCATTTGCATATTCATGTGTTCTGTTCGCTCTGTGACATCATGCCCACGTGCCAGCAGGTGTTTTTTTTTTTTTTTTTTTTTTTTTTTTTTAGTGAATATTTCCAGATAGATATAAACCTGAGTGTCCGCCTGTTGCGTGTTAATAATTATAATAATGTATTAATACATGCAGCGTTGCCTCATATTTCTAAATGTGTAAAAAAAAAAAAAAAAAATGGAAAAAAAAAGTACGAAAATGTGGAGTATGTGTAAGGAGTGTCTGACATGGTCCCTGTATCACTGTCTCATCTCTCACTGCAATAACTGTATAAAATAATAAAACATATTTACAATAGCATAAGGACTAAACTCCATGAATCATTATGGCATCTAATGAAATGTGCGCGCACAGAATACAGAGAATTCTCATCGTTTCCATCAATGTGATTCAAAATGGAGGGATTTACAAACGTGTAATGGAGCTGGGATAACAATATAAAATAAAGTTTATCAGTGATCATCCTCTTCTTTTTTTACATGATGTGGAGGTGTGAAAGTTATTTATGGAAAATATCCAAAAACCTAAAAAAAAAGCATTGATTGTAAGCAGAATCACTGTTTGTGCCTGCGGGGCGTTTAGAAAGCTGTGTTTTACTCTAAACTTTTAGATCCACTGCTGCCAGCTACTTTCAGTGGAAAAGTAGCTAAAGCCTGCTCAAAAAGCAGCTAAATGCTGCTAAATGACATCATTGTAACGTATTTGCGTTCTGCCCAGTATCAGCCCTTTACATCTCTTTGCTTTTGTTCTACACTCTGTGCTCACATACTGTATTTTAATACAGCCAAATTCCCAATAAAGCTGTTCCCGTTTACATATATTTCGGTTTCTCTTGTCAGACAAAGGAAAGAGTATGAAATAGTGACTGAAACATGGCCCATTAAGACTACATGTTAACCAGCTGTCACTCCCAAGCCAATTCCAAGCTGCTGTTCTGCCCTGCTAAAATCCTGATTTATATAACTGCAACATCATTTGACAAAATCACCATACCCATAAGTTAAAGACAAAGGCTGTGCTGTGGCTTTGGCTATATTTACATGTAAAAAGGATCACTCAAGGTACGTTCACAAGTGCAGGGATTTTATCGCTGCAAGTCGCCAGTCGCTGTACTATGAAGTCACCAGTAGATGTTCCTACTACTGGTTGCCATAGACGGTGAGTGGCGCAACTAGCATTCCACTTTTGACAACAAATTAGTTTTCTTGCAACTAAAATGAAACATTCTGGAGGAAGAGTGTTGGTATATAAAATTCACCAGCGTATATATGCATCATATTTTACAAGATGAAGGAGAAGCAGCGTGTGTTCTTTGCCATTGCGGCCATCTATCCGCAGTGAAAGTGCAAACATCAGACTGTCTGAAACAATTTGGACTCACAGGCACCATGGCTCACGAACATGGATCACGAGCATGGATCATCAGCGCTCTACTGTGCTCACTCCCATTGGTAGTCGCTCCAAATTTGCATAAACTTTTCTCAACTTTGTCATGCCGCTGGACACGCCCAGTTCTAGTCACCAATGATCGCTGTCGCTCATGTCGCTGGAAGTCATCCGCTCTCATAAAAAAATTAATGGTCTGCTTTTGCTTTGTCACTGCAAGTCGCTGTATGTGTGAAGATACCTTCAGAGACAAAGTTAGAAGCGACAGAATGTCTCTTGACTCTGCCACTCACTGACCAGAGTAGACACAGGGAGAGGTGTGCCTGTGGTCAGAAAGCAAGTCGAGCTTACCGATCAGCATTTAACCTCTTAAATGTTGTTGATTTACATTGTTGGCAGCCTTGAAAATTCTGTAGCAAAGCCTTGTTGTGTTCTGCAGTAAAGGGTCTGCAGTGGGGAAATTCTCTGCAGATTTTCTAGTATGTTGCTCATTTTTATTTCTAAGCTGTAGCTTACTATACTGATATTAAAACTAGCAAACCAATAGGAATGAAGAAAATAATGGCATAAACCAAGGCAGCCAACACTAGCTCCATTTCATAATAATTTATTCACTGTAAGACCTTAGCTAATACTTCAAGTGGATTGGTAAGGTTAGCCAGTCTCTCCTTTTTAAAGAACTCCACTGACAGAACAAGCAGAGAAGAGCACTTCTCCACTCAGATGGATAACTTACTGCAGGTGTCAGAGCTAGATGAACATCATGGAGGGCACCAATTTTTTTCCTCAATAAGGTAAGTTGTGTTGAGTGTAAATATTGACTGCTGTTTATCAGTCTATTTTCAGTTGCTGCATTACTTTAGCTACTAATACTTACATTACCTTGATTAAAATGATGGATAATGTCAGCTAGCTAGCAAATAGTAGCTCATTAATTCATGACTGAGCCCTAAAATCTTTTCCTGACAATAGTAAAATCAATAAACCTGCAAAAATTATACAGTTTAGCATTTAGATATTAATAACCCTGTACTTAACTGTGACTTAGCCAACTTGCCATCTTGAATGCGCAATCCCAACATGAGCAATTATAGTGTCCACCATCAATGTGTGTGGGGTGAGAGGCATCTACAGCGCATGGTCTGACATTTTGTCCACTAATATATACAGTCACTGTTTATCACATACATTAAACAATACCTACATAAAATTTATTATACAAACTATTAAAAGTTATATATATTATATGTAATTATTAATATCATAAACTTTTTAAAATAAAAACACTATTGTGAAACAGAGTATCTGAAACATTTTATTTGAATGTAAAACAAAAAAATGCATTAACAATGATGGTAAAAACAAATTTTGAAATACAAATTGAACTAAATCATTACTTATGTACAAAATATAAAAACACAGAACTTCAGCTAATTATATTTCTTTAGCCTAAATTAATGAAACATAAAGAGAACACAACCGTAATCAAGCTTATTATTATTATTATTATTATTATTATTATTATTATTATTATTATCTCACCCTAATCCTTCCACAGCAGTCAAAACAAAAGTCTAGTCTCTGTTCTGCTCATGATGTAAGCATTTAAACTATTTCACTGTCATAATGATCCAATAGAGAAAGACATCCATCCATCCATTTTTATAACACTGATCCTGGACAGGGTCACAGGGGAGCCTGGAGCCTAACCCAGGGGACTCGGGGGACACCCTGGACAGGGTGCCAGCGCATCGCAGCGCACAACTGCACACACTCTCACACACCACAGACAATTTGGAAATCGGAGTCAGCCTACAACGCATGTCTGGGGGAGGAAACCGGAGTACCCGGAGAAAACCCTCGAAGCACAGGGAGAACATGCAAACTCTGGGCACACAGGGCGGAGACGAGATTCGAACCACCAACCCTGGAAAAGTGAAGCAAACGTGCTAACCACTAAGCCATAAAACAATAAACAATGTTTTAAACTATGTATAAAACTATATTAATATATGAAAGCTCTAGATTTCTTTTAACCTATGTGATGGCGGGCTGGCAGCCTGCGCACAAAAGAAGATCAGCGCTCCTCATGCGACTGCCGGCAGGGTGCTCAGGAACCCCTGGAGCTGAGAAAAGGGTCACCCGCCGCTGCAGTCCCCCTCCCCAACCTCTGCCAAGAGGCCCAGAGCCTCCTACCCAAGCTCACCCACGAAGATGATGTCAAAGCCTACCTGATTACATTCGAGCGAGTGGCCCTGCGGGAAAATTGGCCCAAGAAGGACTGGGCCTCTGCCCTTGCTCCCCTCCTCATGGGGGAGGCCTGGCTGGCTTACCATACGGTTTCCCCGACAAGGCCACCTAGTATGAACTCGTGAAAAAGGAGATCCTCCTGCACTCCGGCCTCACTTATACCAGCACGGCGGCCGAATTCCACCGCTGGACTTACAGCCCTAAAGCCACCCCTCGTGGCCAGATGGACACGCTCCTGTGCACCTCCAGGAGGTGGCTGCAGCCAGAGCCGCTCTCTGCAGCTGAGGTTGTCACACAGATTCCCACAGATCCCGCCGACTGTACCTTGGTCCACCAAGGAGAGGAGCTCACCCCGGCACAGAGCCAGGAGTTGACTGAGCTGGTGGACCGGTTTGCGGATGTCTTCTCCTCCACCCCCTACCACAACATCAAAACCCCACTGGAAGTCATGGTAAGACATCGGCCCTACTGTGTCCTGGAGGCCCACCGTAAGGCAAGTGAAGAGGAGGTCAGCCAGATGATTCATGATGGAGTTATCGAAGAGGCCACCAGACCCTGGTCCAGCTCCATTGTCATGGTGCCCAAGCCCGATGGAAGCATCCGGCTATGCAATGACTTCCGGCAGCTCAACCAGGTATCAGAGTTCGACAGTTAGTCCCTCACTAGGGTCGAAAAACTGGTGGAGCAGCTGGGGAGGGCCCGCTTCATTTCCAGCTTAGACCTGACCAAGGGGTACTGGCAAGTGGCTCTGAGCCCCAAGGCAAAGCCCAAGACAGCATTCTCCACCTTCAGCAGCCACTGGCAGTACCAGGTCCTCCCCTTTGGCCTACATCGGGCTCTGGCAAGGTTCCAGAGGCTGATGGATATCATCCTATGGCCCTTTCACCAATACGCTGCTTCTTACATCTGCGACATTGTAATACACTCCACCACCTGGTCCAACTATTTCCGCCATCTCAGTTAGGTCCTGGGCGAGCTCTGAAAGTCCGGGCTAACTGCCAACCCCAAGAAATGCCATCTGGGACTTACAGAGGCACAGTACCTGGGGTACCACATCAGCCGGGGACTCCTGATGCTGGAGAAGAAGGTGGAGGCAGTCCAAAGTTACCCGTGCCCAACCATGAAAAAGCAGGTACATGCCTTCCTGGGGTTGGTGGGATACTATTGTCATTTTGTGCCCAACTTGTCCTCGATTGCCTCTCCCCTCTCAGACCTAACTAGGAAAGGCCAACCGGACACTGGAGTCAGGACCCCGAGGAAGCCTTTGAGAGACTCAAACAGGCACTGACATGCTCTCCTGTACTTAGGAACCCCCGACTTTGATCTCCTCTTCACAGTTCCACAGTTCGGGGACAGGGCTGGTGAGGTGGGCTTAGCACTGTGACTGTGCACAAAAGAAGATCAGCGCTCCTCACACGACTGCTGGCAGGTTGCTGAACGGACAGCACCAGTTCAGCACCCCCATTGTTTGGGACAGCTTGAGTGTGCATGGCTGCAAGGCGGAGCACAGAATCTCGGTTCAGCTGGCAGCCAATAAGTACGGCGATGCTCATCTACCCTCATCGAGGCAACGGTGGTGTATAAAAGGCCACTCCCACGGTAGATTAGGTGAGGCTAACTCCCAACTAATCTCTCTTTCTCTGTCTACAGACACCGATGTAAGCGAGGAAGACGAGCTATAAACTCTTCTCCGCGAGACCAGCCGCACTTGAAAGCTGCCACCATGCCTTGTGCATCCCGCCGCCAAGCTGCCGCCTCCAGCATACCGCATTCAGTCCCTGTCACTTTGCCAGCCACTTTCACTCTCCCTTGCACTACTACCTATCACTATTACTGTACTACCATCTAAATACAAGCACAAGTTCACGTATTCCTGCCTCCCCATGTCTGGGCTAAGCCCAGTCCTGCTTTGTCACACCTGCCAGCTTTGACACATTCACTTCTGAAAATGACTAAACTTTATCTTAAACCCAAAAATTATTTCTTTCTTGACGCAGTAACAGCAACCTATCACTAGCCAGTGTAAAATAGTGGTAGTAAAACATAAATAAAAATAAATAGTGACAGCTCTGTGTGTGTGTGTGTGTGTGTATGTAGGGGTGTAGCACAGAATCATAGGCCCTATGCAAAGACAGTTTGTGGGGGGGCCCCTTCCACATCATGTGATCCATGCTATTTATCGCAATTTTTTTTTTTTCAAATAACAGTATACAACTATACAAATAGCACTCACTGGTAGAGTAATTGCTGAAGAATTACTGATGTAATATTTAAACCAACAGTATTAAAAAACATGTATATCATGTAAACGATGACTCTCGAGGACTCTTTCTGGAAGAGTTTAATAATTTTTTTATTTGTATAATGTTTTCCAGTTTATTATCATGCCATCAATGTTACGACCAAGTTTGCTCATATTAATATTTTGATGAAAGATCCACGCAATCCGTCTGTATTTCCAAACTACAAACATTGTTTACTTATTTATAAGTATATTATATTATATTATAGTATCGTCTATATTTTCTAACATTTTGTCTTTAAAGACTTGTCTCAAGCTCGAACACTTTTCGTGGTACTTTCGGTGTTTAGAGTGAAATAAGAAAGTTTAACACCAGCTTGGAAACAAGTTATTTCTTATACGTAGGGAAATGTAGACTACCCCAGAGCAAGCATCGGCATATTAGGTCACCGTTGCCTCAATAAATTTTGTCTCACCTGCTCTCTTTGGAAAGAAATTTGTGAGTTGTTTCACCACACATAGAGGACTGCTTCTCTCTGCTGAGTCTGTTCTCACTCACAGCCATTCAGCGTTTGAAATCACTCCTAGACAACCAATCAAACCATGCAAATTGTGCATATATTGTTCTCATGGGATGCATGTACACAAAGGTGTGCCGGAGTTTGTCAAACAGGTGAGGAACAAACAGAGATGTAGCACAGACGTGGTATACATGCAATTTCACGATTGTGAGATTATAATAATAATTTCAGGATATTCAAGGCCTCCTCAGCCAGGGCCCTCTGTACTCAATCACCCTTTCCCCCCTACTTACAACACCCGATTGTGTGTGTGCTTGTACTTGTGTGTGTGTGTGTGTGTGTGTGTGTGTGTGTGTGCGCACGCTCTGAACAGCGCCCCCTTCAGGCTGAGTCGCTCCTGGGGGTGGGCGTGTGCCCAGCAGGGGGTCTGAGTGTCTCACACTCGCCCACACTGGGACTCTGTGTTAATTCTGAGCTGCAGGTCAAAGGAGAAATGACGTCATGTGATCTCTCAACATGTTTCTCCAGCGCTGGCTGAAGGGGCGGAGCAACAAGGGGTGGGGCAGCCATGCAGAGTGCTCCGCCTATCCGTCTTAACACCTACACACACACGCACACACACACACACAGTCACCACAGCCTTATTTTATTTTTAATTATCACTCTACACTCTACACTATACTGTGGTTTGGGATGCAGCAACAGGAAGTTGTCAGTTAGTTTCCATGGTAACCATGATGCCTGCTTATTCCTTAGCTAGAGAGCTAACACTGACTGCCATAGGTAGTGCCCTATCCTTACACACTATTTAGTACACTAGTATGTTATTCAGTTTGAAATATAAGCAAGGAATGTGTGTGTGTGTGTGTGTGTGTGTGTGTACCTGAGAGCGTATTTTGAGAGCAGGCCCAAGCTTTAGTCCCAGTGTGTCCAGTAGATGATCCTCTGTGAGCAGCGGTAAAGTTTCTCCATCAATCATGTGATCTTTAAACGTCTGAGTTATACATGCACACACACACACACACACACACACACACACAGGTTCAGGGTCAGAAGGTAAAACCATGTGGTTGTGTGTGTATGTGTGTGTGTGTGTGTTACCTGAGCTTGTTCAGAGCAGCTCGGGATGTTACTGATAAAGTTGTAAACATCATCAACCGTCCACTTGCGAAGATCCTCCACTGCAGAGATCTCATCTGTGTTCAGGAACATGTTAGCGTGTGCTGAAAGACACACACAGGAGGTGCACACTGTGAGCTACTTGAGAGTCAGGACGTGTGAACTGGTGTGTGTGTAAATAAGCTACAATACATAATGATACAGTAAAGATGATAAGTGATGTATCAACACCCCTGCCTTAGGAAGATCAATAGATAGATAGATAGATAGATAGATAGATAGATAGATAGATAGATAGATACCTCTTTGTTCTGGAGTGGTTTGTTCCAAGACAGACAGGCAGATAAATAGACAGACAGGTTGAAAGAGAGACAGAAAGGTGAGTTCTTGAGTACACAGTGTGCTCACCAGGGGGCAGTAGTGTGTTTCCTCCCAGGGGGAACATGTAGGAGAACGCTGAGAGTGATGTGGTAGGCGGGAACAGGAACTTTCCCATGTCCTTTTCACTGTTAGCGGCTTCTGTGTTTGTGCAGCTGGTCTGTGCACTAACACACACACTACTCTGTTCTCCATTTCTGTAACTTTTCCTACCTGTTAGCTCCACTTTAGCCTGCTGAGATTTAACAGTAGCATTAGCATTAACGTCACTGCTAGTCTCCACTCTTCCCTCTGGTTCTGGTTCCTTCTCCTCTCCTGAAGCTCCTCCAGGACTCTCGTCCACGTTCTTCTCCTCTGTCTGGTTCCTCTCTGACTGAAACGCAGCACTGCTGTCCGAAAACTTCTGACTGGCCGCTCTCCTGCTGGGGCGCCGCCCCCTCTCCCTCTGCAGAGTGCTGATTGGTGGGTAAGGGCTGGACATCAGGAAGCTGTTGGCGTGGAGGTCAAAGACGTCATGGCCGTCATGAAGACGATGACGTCCTCTGAAGACGGCAGGACTGGGATGTGTGATGTGCTGGTACACGAGCGGGTTCTCCATGTTGGTCAGTAACGTCTTCTGCTGGTTCTCTAGTTCCTTCTGCTGCAGGATGGCGTTCATTTCTATCCTGGACACGGCACATTCATGGAGGATGAACAGTGTTTAATGATATTTAATAAAATCATCAACTGTACATAACATTTCTCATTTTCAGCATATTGTTTGTACTTGGAGTATAAAAAGGGGTGTGGCTGAACAGCTCTGTTCTGGCTGGCAGAGCTTATTTTTTTTGGGGCTGGAAAACCCCAAACCCTACTGCAAGGCAACATATAAATCAGTTTTTCTACATTATCTTTGAAACTATATGTTGATTAAACATTTTTTTACACACTACACCTTTAATTGCATAATAAATTGTTACATACTGCACTTTTATTTGTATAATAACCTTTTATACATTGCACCTTTAATTGTATAATACATTTTTACACACTTCACCATTAATTGTATAATAAACTTTTATACATTGCACCTTTAATCAAGTAATAAACTTTTGCACACCGCACCTTTAATTCTGTAATAAACTTTTACACAATTCACCTTTAATTATGCAATAAATTTTTACACACTGCACCTTTAATTATGTAATAAACCTTTACACACTGCACCTTTAATTGCATAAAAATGTTACACACTACACCTTTAATTGCATAATAAACTTTTACACAATGCACCTTTAATTGTATAATAAACTTTTACACAATGCACCTTTAATTGCATAATAAACTGTGCTAGCTTCCTGGCACACTTGGCAAAACATTTGATTTCTTAACAAAATTGTTTGCCTAACGTTAGCCAGCTTGCAGGTGACTTGTGTAGCTAGTTTAGGTCACCTACATTGCTCACTAGTTCAGCAAATGTTCCTAAAGTATTATATTGTATAATATAATCAAAACCAGTATTTGTTACATGTTAGGTTACACACATGTCTAATCACATCTTACAGTAGCTAATACAGTGGAAATATTTAATAGCTGCCTCCTGAAGACCAGCTAGCGTATGTATGTTGCTNTGTTTTTTATGTTTACATCATTAAGTGTTTCTTTACAAATTTAATTCTACCAGGTTGTGATACAAGCTTAAACACTGATTTAATGGGACGCCACATGGCGGCCATTTTGTTTCGTTTTGACCAATGAAAAAAGCCACATTATGAAAATCTGGTCTCTGATTGGCCAGGCAGGGAAGATAGGCCCACTAGAGGGCACTCTAGACAAGAAAATGTTAGTAACTTTGTGATTATGATTTAGTGGGATGTTCAGAATGTTCAGAATGTTACCTGGCTATGTTCTGTTTGTGGATGATCTCTTGTCGCCTAGCGACCGTTTCCATAGATTCTGGTGGAAGGAAGCCGTAACTTCCTGAAATAGGAATGAAGATTAAAGCAAGAATAAACTGTTTGGTTTTTAAGGTTAATTATAGAAAGGCAAAAAAAAAATACAGCTTGCAGTCATGTTACAGACAAACCACAAAGCGTAAACTCCTGTCCTGAAGATGTCGGAAAACGTAAAGTAACATCTTTACCTTTGACTGTTACAAAACTTTGGCACTGGAGACTCCTTCCATCAATGTTACATAAATTACAGAAATCACCAGATCAACATTTACACGTTTTTAATCCCTTTACGTGAAGCAACCACTGTACACGTCCCTGAGAATGAGCTGTTACTATAGAAACAATAATGAATTAGAACGAGCACATTAATATAAACCTGTGATTTGTAGCTGCACTACTGTCAGAGCTGCTGTCATAGAATTAATTAATTAATCAAAACATTCTGACCAATCACTATCCAGAATTCAGCAGCAGTGTGGTGTAAGACAATAATAATAATAATAATAATAATAATAATAATAACAACTGACCTGCTGAACTGAAGGCTCTTCCTGTGAGCACTGCGGATTGTGGGGGCAGCGGAGGGGCCAGGGGACGAGACTCCGAGGATGAGACAATGTCAGTGGGAGGGACCAGATCCCTACACACACACACACGTTTAGGGTAGGTTTTTATGTTTTTTTCACCAGGTAATGTGTTACCACAGAGTAAATTAGCCTTGTTTCTGTGTGTGCTTGTGGTGCATTTGGCACTTTGAATACTTCACTGAACACTCTAATCACACCAGACACACACACACGCGCACACACACACGCACGCACGCACGCACACACACACACACACACCTGTCGATGAAGCGTGGCTCAAGCTGCAGTCTCTGCTGTGTCTGAGCGAGAACCTGTGGGTTCAACGCCATCGGGTTCCTCATCATCAACTCCTGCCTCTGTCTCAGTTCTGTGCGCACACACACACACACACACACACTGTAATGTCCCATAACATATCATATCGTTATCGTATCGTTATCATATTGTTATTGTATCGTTATCATATGGTTATTGTATCGTGTCTTACCTCCGACAGACATGCTGTTAACAAGTCTGTACCAGTGTTTATCATCCTGCTCTCCTAACGCTGTCATCTTCCTCAGCTGATCCCTTGGGGTCATTACACAAACACACGCCCTACACACACACATACAACCATGAACCACACTGTACAGATAAATGAAACCATGATAAAATGCTGTATCTTTTATAATTAGCTTGTAAACCTGATGTTATATAAAGAGATAGCAGTAAACAGTGTGTAATCCCTGTATGTGTGTGTGTGTGTGTGTGTGTGTGTGTTCGTGCAGCATCTGTCGACCTGCACGTCCTTTAACTCCACGCTAATCATCCGATTAGCTAATTCCTGAGTGTACAGCACTTCAGAGGGATGTGGTAGCTTTAATCCCACGCTTTAGCGTTTTACCCTCAGCAAACCTTCCTGTAATCACCGCCATGATCAGTGCATGCTAAATGCTAAGCTCATTAGCCTCCATTAGCATCAGGGATGTCCTGAACACACCTCTGCTTCTCTCGCACACACACAACTACACTTACGTTTAATTGCATTTTCATTTTTGTGGGGGAAAAAAAGAAGGAAAAGGAAGTTTAAAAAAAAACGTTCATGTGAACAAAAAAAGAAGAAACAAGGGATGGACAGATTTTTAAAAATGTCACAAAAACTCTGTCCTGTGACTGAAGGAGACTAAAGGAAGGGGACGAGCTTAATCTCCATAAATCTGCATATATATATATACACACACACACAGTATATTAATATATACATATTATTTTACATATTCCTAGCTGTTTTTAAAAGCTGTGATTTCTTGGCGAAAAGTTTTAGAAAGTTTTCCAAAAGTGTGATTAAAAAGTCTAAGTTATGAATTATTCATCAATAATTAATTACTAATGATGAATTATTAACGAGCATTTATAAAATATATTATGAAAGTTATTACTTAAGCTAAATGAACTGTAGTGTTTTATTACTGGACTGTGTGTGTGTGTGTGTGTGCGCGCTTATCCGAGTGCAGGATTTGCTAACTGCTAATCTCATTACAGGAGAGGATTAAAGGGGAAACTGCTGACGACTTACACTGAGCCCTCATCATCATCATCATCATCCTTATGTTCCACATTTCATTTATAAAACCTTATAACACCCTGAACAGAACAGGAAGTGTTAATAACCTCTATTATATACAGATGATTAGCTAGTGATATTGTTAGCACTAGCATTAGCTACACCAGTACAGAATAAAATTAGTGCACTTATAAAAAAACGTTCACTACAAGTTTAGCGATCACGGTGAAACTTTCCCGGTTGCCATGACGACCGGGCCGTCAGTATTATGGTATGGTGTGATGATTAATCTGAAGTGTTATAGATAATTACGTCACGCTATTCTGACGAATATTTATAGACCTATTTGCATAAATATTATGTTTCAATAAATAAATATTATTTGGTCATTCGGAATCTTACTGTTCTAACATCAGTCAGTTAAAAAAGTCACAACAGTTCAATATGTTTGTTTGACATAATCAACGAATATAAAGAATGTATTTATTTATTGATTGATTTATTTTTCTGTTTGTTTATTCATTCATTTGTTTTCTCTCTATTTTTCTTTTTTTTTGCTTTTATACATTTTTCATTGTTTTTGTTTTTTCATTTGATAGTATATTATTTATTTATTAAGTTATTAAAATATTATTTTAATTTATCTTTCCTTGTTTGTTTGTTTCGTCATTTTGTAGTTTATAAAAATAAATCAATTAATTGAATAATTAATCACTCTATTCATTCATTGATTAGTTATGAATTAATTATATTAGTTACCTATATATTTATGCATTTATTATTTAATATTTTTAAACCTTGTTTTGTTTTTACAATTAGCAGTTTAATTATTTATTAAGTAATCAATCAATAATCAATCAATCTATCTATCTATCTATCTATCTATCTATCTATCTATATATCTATCTATCTATCTGTTTTTATTTATATTTAAAGTTTTCTTTAAACTCATGCATTGATGCTGAATTCTTAAAATATTTAATATGAAGTCACCATTATTATTATTATTATTATTATTATTATTATTATTATTATAAGTAGTAGTATTAATATTAGCATAGTATAAATCCCAGTGTGATGTGTATCTCTGTATGTATAGATAAAACTCTATGAGACAGTGTTTTATAAATAAAGACATCATTATAAACATTATAGCCATGAATGTATGAGATGAAGTCACACACTGACCTGTGTTCCTCGTGCAAAGTGTTTCAGCCAGATGAGTCACAAATCAAATAAATAAAGTGAATAAAGTGTGGAAGCTGGTGCAGAGACGGAGTCAGACTCAGTGATAGAGATGTGACGCTCAGTGTGTGTGTGTGTGTGTAAAATAAAACAGATATTTAAACAGAGATTTAGCCGTGAATTAGCCTGTCCTGCTCTAATCTGCACGTCTCTGCTCTGCTCTGAGGGTAATGAAGTGTGCAGTATAAGCGAGCTTGTTAAACTCCCATAATCCCCCTGTAATGCCTTAACACTCACAAAGCCTCCCCTTACACACACACACACACACACACAATGCCACCGTGTGTGGTTCATATTCCTCTCATCACCTTCTGCACTAATAACAGGAAGATTGTGGGTTTGAATCCCTGCTGAAGGGCCATGATTAAAAGCACCCCATCATACACAGACAATACAGTGTATACAATACACTCTAAATAATAAGAACTCTTCGATTCCTGAAAAGATTCTACTCTCAGTTATCCAGTTCTACAGGGAACATTTAAGGGTTTCCCCAAAGGGACAACTGAGGAATCCTTAAGGGTTCTACAATCAACCTTTATTTTCCTAACAGTGTAGAATGTCAGCTTCCTACCTCCTGTAGTTGGTCTCTGTGCCTCTAGAGGCCCCCTGTGTTCCCCTCTGCCTTAGTTCTTTCTTGTGTGTCCTTGTTAGCATTATTCAGGTCATCTGTGCCTTGTTTTCCCTGGGGTATTTTAGCTGTGTTTTTTTTTTTGTTTCTCACTTGGTTTTTGAGTCTTTGAGTCTTGGTTTCATCAGTCTTCCAAGCTACCTCAAGTAAGGTGTTCTTAGTTATTGTTTGTTAATGTTCTCTAGTTTTGTTTTCTCCCCTCGTGTAGTTTTTATTTTCCCAAGTGGTTTTTCCATTATCTCTACTATTATTAATACCTCTGTCTGAGAAGATCTTTTGTTGGATTCTTTTTTTTTTCTTGTTGCAAAGACCTTTTTTTTATTATTAAATCTACATTGCCTGGAGTACTGCCTAGTGTTTCGTTTGGATCCAACATTACTGCCTCTGTGGTTAAGTGGTAGAACTCTTGAACCACCACACCAGAAACCCGAGTTCAAGCCCAGCTTGTGACAGAAAAACCAAGTCAGTCATGGACCCAGAGACACTCAGTTCCAAGGACCTTTTGGTCCCCGAGGCATCTTTCCAGTACCATGAAGCCGTGCTCAGCCGATGGCCAAACACTCTCAACTCCTGTCCAAGGTGATGAGTTCCATCCGCCAGCTCTTTGAACGCCTCCCTGGTCCTTCACCTTCCTCTGTAGCACCCCGGAGTGGCGATAGGCCTTCTCCAGTGGTGAAGCCCTGACTACCACCTCCCAAGCCCTTCGCTGGAGATCCTAGTTCCTGCCAAGGTTTCCTCACCTTTGAGCTCCAACCCTCAAGTTTTCCCACAGACTGCTTCAAGATTGCTTACATTATTACCCTTCTCTCAGACAAGGTGCTCTCCTGGGCCTCCGCGGTGTGGCAATCCCAGGATGCCTGTTGTGAGTCCTACATGGCATTTGTGGAAGAGTTAAAGCGAGTGTTTGATCATCCAGTCAGTGGTCGGGAAGCTTCCAAGCACCTGCTCTCTCTCCATCAGGGTTCCCGCAGCACGGCTGATTTCGCCATTGAGTTTCAGACCATAGCGGCCAGGAACAATGAGGCACTGAGGGTCTGCTTTCAAGAAGGATTGTCTGAGCCCCTTCAAGATGAGTTAGCCACCCGAGAACCAGCTGAGGATCTCGAGTCCCTCATAGCAATGGCCATCCGCCTGGACAATTGCCTGAGAGAGTGGAGGGCTGCTCAACGCAAGGAGTTTCAGTCCCAAGTTCCTCTGAGCAGGTCTGATTCTCCAGTTTGTGTTCCTTCATCCAGAGCTGTCCCGGCCTCTGAACAGTTCCATAATTCCTCGGAGGACATGCAGTTGGGCCGTTCCAGGCTTTCTCCCAACGAGAGGGAATGTTACATGAGGGTGTATCATTGCCTTTACTGCTGTGCTTCCGGCCACTTCCGTTCCACTTGCCCCAAGCTCTCAGGAAACGCCTGTCCCTGCCCAGCTACAGGAGAGCTCTGATGGGGAAAATTAGAGCTCCTCCTACTAATGCCGTCCTAGCTGTTCCAGCCACTCTGTCCTGGGAAGCCCACCAGCAACTGGTCCAGGCTATGATCAATTCCGGCGACGCAGGCAACTTCATGGATCTATCCTTGGCTAAGAAACTTATGATCCCTACCCAACTTCTTCCTCACCCCCAGGCAGTTACAGCTTTGGACATCAGACCTCAGGAACCGGGCAAAGTAACAGAGGCCACTCAGTCCCTGCGACTTATGCTCTTTCAACACCAGCAGGAGGAGACCTTCTATCTTATTGACTCCCCTGAGTATCCTATTATCCTGGGTCACCCTTGGCTGCACAGACATAATCCACGGATCGACTGGTCCACTGGCACCATTCTGAGCTGGGGTTCCACTTGTCAACTCACCTGCCTACTTCAGAGTCCCTCAGCCCCTAGTTCCGAGTTTCGAGAGTCTGTCGACCTGTCTCGAGCCCCCTGTATCTATCATCAGTTCAAGGCAGTGTTCAGCAAGTCCTGGGCTACCTCCTTACCACCTCAGCACACTTATGACTGTGGTATTGATCTACTCCCTGGTTCCTGCCCTCCCAGGGGTCGGATCTTCTCCTTATCTCCCCCCGAACACTCTGCAATGGATACCTACATTAAGGAGTCCTTGGCAGCCGGCATCATCCATGCCTCCACTTCCCCGGCGGGGGCAGGGTTCTTCTTTGTAGAGAAGAAAGACTGGGGTCTTAGGTTTTGTATTGATTACCAGGGCCACAACAAGATCATGGTTCAGAATCGATACCCCCTTACTCTGATGGCCACAGCTTTTGAGCTGCTTCAAGGGGTTTCCATTTTTACTAAACTGGATCTCCGCAATGCTTACCATCTCGTGTGAATCTGGCAAGGGGACGAATGGAAGACGGCCTTCAACACCCCCACAGGCCACTACGAGTATGTGGTGATGCCGTTTGGACTCGCCAATGCCCCCGCAGTATTCCAAGCACTGCTTAATGACGTTCTCCGAGACCTGCTTAATCAATTCGTCTTTGTATACCTTGATGATATCCTCATTTTCTCAAAGTCACTGGAGGAGCATGAGGGGCATGTTAGCAGGGTTCTCCATAGACTCCTTGACAATCATCTCTACGTAAAACCCAAGAAGTGTGAATTTCATGTTACCCAGGCTTAGTTTCTCTGGTTCATCGTCACTCCTGGCCACCTGGAGATGGACCCTAAGAAGGTTGAGGCGGTCCACAACTGGCCCATACCTGCCACTGTCAAGGAGGTTCAACGTTTCATTGGCTTTGCGAACTTCTATAGGAGGTTTATTAAGAATTTCAGCTCGGTGGTGGCCCCCTTGACGGCTCTTACCAAGGGAGGAGGAACCAAGATTCACTGGGGTCCGGAAGCAGAGGGGGCTTCGAGGATCTCAAGCGCCGCTTCACTTCCGCTCCCATTCTTTTGATCCCTGACCCAGAAAGACCTTTCATCCTGTCACAGAGGGGTGAAGATGGAAATTACACCCTTGCGCTTTCATGCATCACCGCTTGTCGGATGCCGAATGCAACTACCACGTGGGGGATCGAGAGTTGCTTGCGGTAAAACTTGCCTTGGAGGAGTGGTGCCACTGGCTTGAGGGGGCTCAACACCCTTTCCAGGTTCTCACAGACCACAAGAACCTGGAATATCTCCAGAAGGCTAAAAGGTTGAACCCTCGGCAAGCTCGATGGTCCCTGTTTTTTAATCGATTCCAGTTTCTCTTATCTTACAGACCCAGCACCAAGAATGTCAAGCCAGATGCCCTGTCTCGAGCCTACTCTCCCGAGACACAAGAGAAGCCTTTGACATTAATTATTCCGAGGTCTAGGATTGTCGCGCCCCTTCAGTGGGAACAGGAAAGAGTGGTGCGAGAGGCCCTTGCCCATGAGCCTGATCCAGGTGGTAGTCCCGCTGGACGCCTGCACGTTCCTCAATCTGCCCAGGCCCGGGTCTTGCAGTGGGGTCACGAGTCTCCCTTGACGTGCCATCCAGGATGTGCTTGCACACTTGACTTCCTACAGCAGCGGTTTTGGTGGCAGTCCATCAGGGAAGATGTTAAGGTCTATGTGGAGGCCTGCCCCGTGTGCAGCCAGGGAAAGTCTACACGTCAGTGACCTCAAGGACTGCTCCATCCCTTACCTGTTCCCCGCAGGCCATGGTTGCATCTTTCTCTGGACTTTATTATGGGACTCCCACCATCCTAGGGCAACACAGTCATCCTGGTGGTTCTCTAAGGCTGTCCGGTTCATTCCCCTGCCCAAGCTGCCTTCAGCCAAGGAGACTGCAGAGCTCCTCATGAACCATGTCTTCCGGATATTTGGTATTCCCTTGGACATTGTCTCCGACCAAGGTCCCCAATTCTCGTCCCGGTTCTGGGGGGCCTTCTGCAGGCTTATTGGGGCCACAGCCAGCCTATGGCCCAGGTTCTATCCAGAGTCTAATGGCCAGACAGAATGGATTAATCAGGAGCTGGAGACCACCCTATGGTGTAGGGTGGCTAGTAATCCCACGTCTTGGGCCACCTATATCATTTGGGCTGAATATGTCCACAACACCCTCCAGTCCTCGGCCACTGGACTATCCCCCTTTGAATGCCATTTTGGGTATACCCCCCATTA
>JAKKZN010000004.1:20973026-21011926 GCA_033441825.1 Pangasius elongatus
TTACCAGTTTATATAGAGATCACTGACAACTGTGTCTTTTGTTGAGATTTTAACAAAGCTCAAAAACATACATATTATTTTTTTTTTTAGACTCTCTGTGTGTTTGTTTTATAGTTTTATATTTTTTTTTTTTTTTTACTTTTTTTGTTTGTTTTTTTTTTATTTTTATTTTTTTTCTTTTTTTTTTCCCCCTGTTTCCCCCCCCCCCCCCCCCCCCCCCAATATAATGTATTTATATATTAGCCGGGCCTCAGAGCAGCGCGCGCGCGCGCGCGCGGCCTGTTCGCGCGTAAAGCCTCACTGTACAAAAAAAAAACTGTGCGCGGGATTCGGAATGAAAATCAGTATCGTGATTTTAATATATAATTAAAAAATAAAACTCGTACGAACTCGAATTCAATACGCTATAAAAACGAACAAACAAATAGATGTGTCGGGCTCAGCCGCGACTCGTAACTCTTAGCTGCAAGCTAATGTTTAACCCAGACAGGAAGAACATGGCGGCGTCCCAAACGACGCCATATTTGTCGCATTGTGCACTACATAGTGAGCGAGACATGTATATATTTCTTTAAGTTTATAACGAGAATATTGAGAGATTGTGGTATTTGGAACGCGGCCGTGTCGTTATGCTAACCTCCTGCTCTGCAGTGACTAGCGAGGAGCCGTTAGCTTAGCAACAGCGCAAACAAAGTCAACCATAAATGCTCTTCACTTCACGGTGTAAAAGCTAGTTACCTGTGATAATCATGTTTCATCTGTTTGTGCTCATCATATTACAACAGGGTCGGTTTCAGTTAGGTGCTCAAACCTTTTTATAGTCAAAAACTCTTGTAAATAATTAGAAAATATGTGGAAAAAACAGTCACTGGCTCTCTCAGCACAGATTTATTTCACAAACTATTGCAAATATGTATATATACACATACAAATATACATATGTATATATTTTTAATTCAGAGTTTAAATGTTTTTTTTATTAATGGCATTCATTATAGTTTTGTAATCATTTTAATTATTGTTTTGCATGTTTTTCATAATTTGTTTAAATCAAATTAATTTAACTATTTATTGGTATGTAGTTTACTTTTTTCTGACTTTTTTTTTTTATCGAATCTTCATTAAATTCCAGTTGATATTATTTATAGACATAATGATTTATGTTTTTGGAATGATGTGTGATTTATTTCCTGGAATTTTCCTGGAAGTTTGAGACGGCGATGAGGATGTGATGGCGTGTAGACAGGAAGTAGATCCGACCCCTCTGACGGCATGGAGGGAAATGTATTTGCATATAAACCCGATGAGCTGCAGGTTGTGTGAGAGATTTCACACGCACACAGAGAAGTGTGTGTATAGTGTAAACACTGACCGACCGTGTGTGTGTGTGTGTGTGTTAGAGAATAGTCGAAGTGAGGTGTTAAAAATACACGCTGAAGCTCTCCTGCCTGATGGCTCTTATGTTCTTTCCACAGGTAATATCAGAAGCCGGCTCATCTTTATCTTTCCCCTTTCATTTCGTTTGTTTTAATTTCATTCTGTTTACTTTCCAACCCGACACCTTTTCCGTGATTATTATTATTATTTATTTATTTATTTATTTTTGGGAAGTTCTTCACTTATTTTTTGGATCAGCGTGTATTTTTATTACCTTATTTTGTTGTTATTTTTATTTTTTATTTTTTTTTGGTGTCTTCAGATCAGAGTCGGGATCTTTGACGGCTCTTCATGGCAGTCAGAAGGGGACACGTTAGATACTTAAAAGTGAGTAGATTCTGTATCTATTAGGGAACGACCTGATAACGTGTGTGTGTGAGAGAGAGAGAGAGAGACACTTTTTTACTGCACGAGCTGATTCGGCTGTCGTGTACGTCATCATTTGCTTCTCGACTTAAATACTCTTGTGGTGAAGAGCTGGCTCACATGTTCTCTAATTAATGCTAGCTAGCAAGTAAAGTTAGCTAGGTCAATGTAACCATGGCAACGGCGCTTGATACAGCATTTAATCAGAGCTGTGGTTAGCTATGGGAGCAGCGAGCAGGCAACAAAGTGATGTTAATTTTCCACATACATGTGCGACATGGAGCTGCGACATTTTAAACTAAGATTTTCTTAATCCTATGCAAATTATGTACGACTCTGTAAAGAAGCGATGAATCCAAACAGTCCTGCGGCGTGTGATCCGCCAGTTCTCCGCTCACAGCTTGGACACTGCTGACGTAAAAGTGGAAGAAAAACTTCTAAGGGTGGTTTCATCTTATTCTGTTTTATTAATGTGTATAGATACATTAAGAAGAAAAATAAAATAAAGCTTTGCTAGTGATAAAGAGATCGCTGGTGCCTCTGGTGGGAATACGTAGCTAGTACAATAAGCTTGCTTTGCTAATCTAATCCAAGAATAAAGCCAAGTGCGTAACATGTAAACTGAACAACCGATTAGATTTTTTAAACAATGATTGGTGCGCTATTTAATTTGTTTTTAACTCGATAGCTTTAGAAGCGATCTATAGGTATTACAGTTTCTCATTAGGGGGTCGGGGTTCAAGCCCTGCCAAGCTGCCGCTGTTGCACTCTTAGCCCTTAACGCTCTCTTCTCCAGGGTGCCGTGTCACAGCTGACCTTGCTTTCTGACTTCCTAACAAGCTGGGATCTGCAACGGACACATAAAGGCGTCTTTAAAAAAAAAAAAAAAACTTTAATATAAGCACTGCATAGGCCACACCCACAAGCGACAGGTTCACACCTGCGATTTGTTTATATATTTACAACAATTAAAGGAAAATGAGGACAAATGTTTTTAGGGAAAACACACATACACAGAGGTCAGTGTTGGTCAGGTGGCAGGTTTGAGAACCTCTGCCATATTTTAGCTGGAAGAAAAGAAGAAAAAAAAAGCCAGGACCAAATTTTATTTCCTGCCTTTGAATCATTGCCCCAGGAAGTATTGGGGCGGAGCATCTTATTCTGGGCATCTGTGATTGGTCAAACTCTAAATACTGTGTCTGGAAAATCTGCGTATTCGTAAACATCAATAATTGACTAAGCTGCGGCTACTGAAATTTATTTATTTATTGTTATTATTATTATTTTTTAATTATTATTTTTTTTTTAAGATTCTGTGTATGGATCATCCTTTCGAGCTTTGTTGTTCTTTTGTTTTTCTTTTTTTTTTCTTTTTTTTTTTCTTTTTTTTTTTTCTTTTTGTAGCTTATTGTAGGTTTCTCCCACTTGAGTCATTTCTCGCTTTTATTAAAGCTTTAACGACTAAATGACATGACACATTTTTTAATGATTTCCATATGCACATTTTGTTGGCGTTAGTGACATTAGCTGTGATGGTCGGTTGTAAGTTGTGTGTGTCACTTGTAAATGGTGATGATTGCTAGTAAATCATCTCATTGATGTATGATTTTCTTTTCTCTCTCTCTCTGTCTCTGTCTCTCAGGAGGTGTACGACATGTCGAACGGTTACGAGGATCACATGGTGGAGGAGGCGAAGGATGCCAAGACGAACCTGATCGTGAATTATCTGCCGCAGAACATGTCGCAGGAGGAGCTGCGCAGTCTCTTCAGCAGTATCGGCGAGGTGGAGAGCGCTAAGCTCATCCGAGATAAAGTCGCGGGTCCGTATATACGTATCTACATATCTATAAATATCTCTCACATGCACATACACAGATAAGTCCGGAAAATATGGTAGTCTCGTATACAATTAAAAAAAAAAGAAATCATTATTAATCTTGCTAAATGGTTTCGTGGTTTTTCAGCTCAATTTTAATATTTTTTTCTTCAAGGTTTGTCCTGATTTTTTTTTTTTTTTCCCCCGTAATATGGTTAATTCATTTCTGATATTTTAATGATTTGTTTCTTTCTATCCGTAAGGTTTGTTTGTTGGTTTGTTGGTTTGTTTGTTTGTTTTTGTTTGGTTTAGTTTGGTTGTTTTTATTGTTTTGCTTTTGTGTTGTTTTCTCCAGGCCACAGTTTAGGGTACGGCTTTGTTAACTATGTAAACCCTAGTGATGCAGAAAGAGCAATCAGTACTCTGAATGGCCTGAGGCTACAGTCTAAAACCATCAAGGTAATATTACATCACTACATATTTTACATCACGCGTGGCCTTTTACCTGTTGGGATATCTGTTACTTTTAATTTTTTTCATTAAAGCTGCAAGTTTGGTTTGTTTACTTTTCACTCAGTAACACTCCACATTAAGGCCTGGGTTATACTTGATTTTTTTAATTTTTTTTTTTTTTTTTTGGGGGGGGGGGGGGGGGGGGGGGGGGGGGGGGGGGGGGGGGGGGGGGGGGGGGGGGGGGNCCCTTCATAAACAACCAATTAAACGCGTTGTTTTTTTTTTTTTTTTTTTTTTTTTTTTTTTTTTTTTTTTTCACCCCCCCCCCCCCCCCCCCCCCCCCCTCCCCGCTTACAAACTCAACTGTGAACGCATTGCACATCTGGAGGATTAAAAACTGTAGGTGGAGTCAAAACGTCCCTGAACGTCTGGTTTCCGAGTTGAACTGGAAAACACTGCTAAACACGCTAACAAGCTCTGTTTTTCTTTAAAACTTTCCTCTGTCGTCGTGATTGTTGCCATGATCATGAAAGTCTCGAATCGTGAACTCTGACCTTACATTCAAAATAATTTGCTAATCTAGAAAATTCAGAAGAGTGGTCTGCAAAACAGACCTTTGAAGGCTGCGTGAGGTTTTTAGAATTCACACGTTAACTATGAAGCGGTTAGTGTTGGCACTCAATAACTAGAGCAGTACATAAACACACGCGATTTAAAACACAGTGCTAGTTTGTGGACATAGTGTCATGTGGCGCTGTGCTGTCTGCGTTCGTATTGCGCCATGCAGATAAATTTCGCCAGAACACCAAGACAAATTCCTTGTACATGTAAACCCACGATACCTGGCAATAAAGATGATTCTGATGACATGCACAGGATATAGTGCAACAGCCATCTTATGTAGACATATATGCGTATCTAAAAGCAAGTATATTCCAGGCTTAAGAGATGGATGTTAATAACTTTTTATGTTCTTAAGGATTTGTTAACCATCATTCATCTGTTTGTCTTCATTAAGATTTAATTATTATGAATTAAGCATTGCGTTAATGAGTGCAGTTTTTTTTTTTTTTTTTTTTAGAATTGATCATAATCTACACTGCCTGATTGCATAAATTAACTATGTGTTATAAGTATGAATTGTACATGGGGCTGTTTTTGAAATAAATAAATGTTTTTACTAAGAATAAGGCACCATAGTGCTACATTTTTATCGGTTTATAATGAGAGATGTGACATTAATGCAGCCCTCTGAATGGGACAAATCCCAAACGTCCTGCCTCACTGTTGTGTTTGAGTTGTGTTATTGATGATTAACACTTACCTGAGTGTTTCTGAACCCCTCTGTCTTGTCAATCTGCTTTGTTTATAATCAGATTTGTTGTTAAAGTGTGTGTGCTGTGTTTCCCTGCCACAGGTGTCGTACGCACGGCCGAGCTCAGACTCCATCAAAGATGCCAATCTGTACATCAGCGGCCTTCCTAAGAACATGACACAGAAGGATGTGGAGGACATGTTCACACGCTATGGACGCATCATCAACTCGCGCGTGCTCGTCGATCAGACATCAGGTGAGGAGGAAACTCCAGCTCATCTACAAACATCTACTGCTTTTAGTTAGTGCTTCATTACGATCCTTCTGTTCCTGTCAGGCCTTTCCCGCGGTGTCGCGTTTATACGCTTTGACAAGCGCTCCGAGGCAGAAGACGCCATTAAAGAGCTGAATGGACAGAAACCTCCTGCCGCAGCTGAACCCATCACTGTCAAATTTGCTGCCAATCCCAATCAGATTAAAAACACCCAGATCATCCCTCAGATCTATCACTCACAGTCTCGCCGCTTTGGTGGACCTGTACACCACCAGGCCCAGAGATTCAGGTACACACTCCATCACGCGCACACAAAGAACTGTGTGATCTGATTGGCTGAGAGCAGTACAGCGTGTTCTCTGACATACAACTTATTGCAAGTTTACTGCCAGTGCCCCCTTCTCACAAATAGTCTCTTTTTTGTTTTCAGTTCTATTTAAATTTAGACCAAGATTCACCTAAAATAAATTTAGAATTTATAATTTTTTTAAAACTCTCTGCTATGTATGTTTTGTTGGACAAAAAAAATTGTTGACTCTGAACATGAATATTTGCATTATATGGATTTGCTTTTGTTTTCCCCTTTAAAAAAAAAATAAAAAAATTTGATCAAATGTCAGAAAATCTGCCCTCAGCCAATCAGAGCACGCTGTTCTGCCCTCAGCCAATAAGAACACACTGTACTACTCTCAGCCAATAAGAGCACAGAAAAGAGGGGTTCATTCTGTTAATTTATTGATTTGGAAATACTCATTCTGTTAAGATATTTGTGAATACTAATAATTGTGTGTTTGTGTGCGCATGTGCGCAAAGGTTCTCTCCAATGGGGGTGGACCACATGGGTGGTCTGTCCGGAGCAAACATGGGCGGGAGTGCGCAGGCCGGGTGGTGCATCTTCATCTATAATCTGGGTCCGGATGCAGATGAGGGAATTCTGTGGCAGATGTTCGGTCCGTTCGGCGCAGTCACCAACGTCAAAGTGATCCGAGACTTCAACACCAACAAGTGCAAAGGCTTCGGCTTCGTCACCATGACCAATTACGAGGAGGCGGCTGTGGCCATCGCCAGCCTCAACGGCTACAGACTGGGGGACAAGATCCTGCAGGTGTCCTTCAAAACCAGCAAGACTCACAAGTAGACGGACTTGGCCTAGAAAGCCGCTGTTTTATAGTTTCATCTGCTTCTCTCTCTTTCTCTCTCTCTCTCTCTCACACACGCACACACACACACACTGTCTCATCACCATCCTCACACAGCTTACATCACTGCACTCAAAACGACCGCTGTAAAGCCGGTTACTTTAATATGCTGATTTATCGTTTAGCTGATTATTGCCACATGCTCTGTGTGTTAGTCCACTTCACACCACATTGCTCCCTCCATCTCGTCTGCTCATTTTTGCGCCCAAGGCTGTGACTAAAGTATAAAAAGTTACACAAAATGGTCAATAATTCAGTCTTGCTATTTTTTTCCCCAGGAATTCCTTTATAGTATAATTTCACTTGGCTTAGCCTTGGTAGGTTTTTCTTTCTTTTCTTTTTTTTTCTTTTTTCTTTTCTTTCTTTTTTATTCCCCTACAAGTGGGGAACATTAACATCACTAACATTTCTCTCTTTTTTTTTTTTTTTTTTTTTTGTTAGTTTGTTGTTCTAACCGCAAGTTGCTAGCGAGATTTTTTTGAAGGTACGTGACTACCTGTTTATTTCTATTTTTGTTTTTCTTTATTAAATTAAGCTCTTTTTTTTTATTAGTCACTTCATGTGTAGTTTTCAGTCCTTGATGTGCGTAGTATTGTTAGCTGCACACACACACACACACACACACACACACACACACACACTGACAGGTCACAGCTCGGTCCTGTGTGGACTTTGGGATTGGATTGGAAATTCTGGTACCTGTATTAGATCTGAACCCAGTTTGTTCCTAGTAATAATGATTAAAGTGTTAATGGAGCAGTGTGTGAGGCGCTCTCTGCTGTCTGCTTGCAGAACTGCATAGAAACCATTGGGGGGGGGGCTTGATTCTTCATATGGGCGGGGCTAATTTCAAACAAAGGAAACTAGAGTCATGTTGGTGTTATTGTGAAAGGTGTCTTGATTGTCATATGAACACCTCACACAGTATCCTTTAAATTCAGCCAGTTTGTCTAACTGTAAGTCTGTGATTATTATGGGATGTTTCAGACATTCTCAAAAGTCACTGATTCTCCATCTGATCCTAGTACAGTGTTTGAACATTTGATGCCTTATTATTTTTAAGAACCCTTTTTTTTCCCTTTCTTTCTTTTTTCCTCCAGTTTTTGACTCTGAGGCACTTTTCCTAATTGAGCCTGTGGTGTGTTCAGTGAAGTGGAAAGTGTTTGTTTAAGTGATCTAAGTTAAAAAGAATAATAAGCGACAGAGTGAGTGAAAGTAAGAAGGACCAAAGACATGGAAAATTCCCCCAGAAAAATGACAACAAAATGTAGTTCCCCTGTTCTCATTTCAGCTTCAAGCTTTTGTTATTTGCTTTTTTTCCCCTTTTTTTTTCTTTATTTACTCTTGTTTAATGTGACTTTAGTTGTATTTTTTTTTCTCCTTAGTACTAATCTTAAAAACCGGCCTTTTGATCTTTTTTTTGTTTGTTTGTTTTGTGTTTTGAGATTGTTTGACAATTCTGATCATTAAATTTTATTTTGATTTGCCGAACATTTTGTTTTGTTTCCTTTATTTCTTATTAGGTTTTATTTATTTGGTTTATTTTAAAATCGTATTAGATTTAAAATCGTATTAGATTTTATTATTCCAAAAAAATTTATATTTAGTTTTGACTTTCGCATGACATGGCTAAAGATTAGCTTGGATTAGAGTTTTAAGCAGCAGGACCAAGGCACTGAAATATTGCATTTTGTAAATATTTATTTAACAATGGATTTGAATTTTTAGTGTTGGCAGTCCAGTTCTAAATCAGTGTTCAGTTTAAATCGAAAGTAGTGCACAGTGTCAAATATCAGGAAATGAAAAAGAAAAAAAAAATCAGGCACTTCTGCTTTGTAATTACACATGTAGCAAATGAACTTGTATGAGAATTATTACATTTATATTTAATCATCAAGGGTACTTCAGGAGTCTGCCTAAGTAGTAAACAAGAAGTAATCTGTGCTGTTCAGAAGGTGGCACATGGAATAATCTTTATTTCTGAACGTCTTTACATGTTGAGAATTCTGTATGCCGGTTTTATGAAGAATAGCTGTACCATGATGGCAGTGATGTTTAAAAAAAAAAAAAAAAAAAGTTGAGATGCAGGAGAATCATTTCTATGATTTGTTTCCTGCTTTCTAAAATTCTGACTGGCTGATAGTTTATCATGGTTTATAATGTTATTACAATACTGTAGCTACAGCTAGCTGTGAGATCCTGGTGAGTTAAGGTCAGTGTAACCATGGCGACAACACCCATTGTTACCATGGTTACATGTTGTTAAACATATATATAAATAAATATATATATATATATATATACATACATACATACATACATATGTGTATATGTAAGGGTCTTGTTCTTTTTCTTTGCTCTCCCCCACCATTTCTCTCTCACTTTTAGCTCGCTCTGTCTCTCAATGCCTGTTTGTCTTTCTCTGTCTCTCTTGTCTTTTCTTCTGTCCTTCTATCCTTGTTTCTGTCTTCCTCTTCTCTCTATCTCACTGTCTTCATGTCTCTTTTTCATTCCTCCCCTCCCTCCTAACTTCCCTATCTCTGTGTAGAAATGCACAGATGATGGGCATGCTGAAGATGAGTTGTCATTTGATGTTGGACACACATATACACACACACACACACACACACCTGTTAGTGTTTTGTATAAACTGTGTGTGTAAGAAGCTGGTGTTAAAGTTATGAGTGTAATTGTCCTGCTCTGACCTCTTCGTGGTGATGTACGGTGTTCCCTCGCGCGCGCGCGCGCGTGTGTGTGTGTGTGTGTGTGTGTGTGTGTGTGTGTTATTTATTGTTGTACGTGTTCACTGCAGATTTCTTTTTTTATCGCCATTTTGAAATTTACAGTCGTACTGTAATGTGGTGTTTATTTCAAATAAAATGCCAAGCAAATGGACACTGTCTCATTGTGTTGAAACTTTAACATCATAACACCCCCCCACACAGAACCTCATCAGATCCTCTGAGATCCAGCTAGAAGCCACAGAAATGTGCTCCAGTTTGATGTTTATCCCTCAACTCAGGAATGGTTCGTTCCAGTATCTTTCCTTTCTTCCTTCCTATCTCTCTCTCTCTCTCTCACATACACACACTCTCACACACATACACGTTAACTAGATGGAATTAAGCAAATTAAAAGGATAGGAAAGTTAAAAGAGAAGAGAGAAATGAAAGAGCAGTAGGGAGAGGAAAACGTGGAATAATTTACTTTTATATCACAAATATATTTTGACTGTTAAGAAAGAATCAAGAAGGACAAGATGAAGACGAGTTGAGGAAATTATTAATAATTAATAGTAAGATAAAATAATATAAATAAGTGACGTTGTTATTATTTATTAACCACAGGCGGTTGCAGTGTGAGACACGTGACGTGAACGGAATCTCGCTCACCGATTGGCTGTCATGGGCCTGGGACTGTTACGTCACGCGCGCATGCACCTGCCAGGCTGTAGCGGAGCGCTGTGAGTGTGTGTGAGCGAGAGAGAGAGAGAGAGAGAGAGGTGACAAAGTGAATTTAACACTCATAGTCACACCTTTCTGCTCATTAATCCCGCACTTTACCGCACACACTGACACGTACGCGACTTTGCCGCCATGTGGGCCGCGGTGACAGAGCGCTACGAGGCGTTTTTAACGGAGAAGAACCTGCTGACGGACTGTTTAGCGGAGCTCGAGCGGCGCACGGGCGTTCAGAGACGGTACATCGCCTCAGGTACGGGCTCAGATAACGGACACACACACACACACACACACACACTGAACTTTAACTTCTTTAAGCACGCCTTCGCCTGGGTCACACACACAGCTGAGTGCACCTTGAACTTTCTTCACATTATGTGAGGAATAAAACACTGTGTGTGTGTGTGTGTGGTGCTGTTATAGGAAAATAATAAGTCATGAAGTGGAGTTACTGTAACGCCCCTCAAGCTCATTATTTTCCTATTGCAGCACGACCCCAAGTGTTTTATTCCTCTTACACCACAGCAATTTACCAAGAATTACAATTTTTTTTTATTTATTCAAGAATGACAGAACAATAAACTTTTATCCATTTATAGTTACATTTAACGTTTGTGAAACAAGATAGTTCCTGTTGTCACTTACATTATAGCAGCTATAAACAGTCATCCCTTCACCAGTCTCTCTGTTTTTCCTCCCTCTTGAAGTTAATAAGACAAAAAACAAACAAAAAAATCGCAGCTTGTCATGTTACTGAGAAACTTCAAAGCGTAAACTCTTCTATCCTGAAGATGTCGGAAAACACTGACACTGGAGACTCCTTCCATCATTGTTACATATATTACAGTAAACTTCACCTTATCAACATTTACACACGTTTTTTTAATTCGTTTATGTGGCACGACCGCTGTGTGTGTCCCTGTGAATGAGCTGTTGCTATAGAAACGATACTGTATTGGAACGAGCGCATTAATATGAACCTGTCATTTGCAGCTGCACTATTGTCAGGGCTGCTGTTATAGAAAATTAATCAACACCTTCTGATCAAAGGTCATCTCCGATAACAGCATGCTGCTCATCCGTTAGTACTGCGGTGTTTAAAAGACAAAACTGAGATGCAACTTTAAAAAAATCCCATCCCTATCTACTATGTTCTGGAGAGGAGTGTCCTGATGATGTCATCAAAAGGCACCTTTTATAAACACATGTATATGGTATATAGGATGTCTGTCCGTGTGTGTGTGCGTCTGCACACGTGTGTGTTATGGACACGCCTTCATCCTCGTCACTCTGTTCTCGCTGGTTTGGATTTCTTGTCTCACAGCTGCTTGCCAGGTTATTTATAACATCGTCCTCAAGTATCTGAACTGCTCAGGAGGTGCTGAGTGTGTGTGTATTATATATATATAATTTGTAATTACATACACACTTTAATAAAACCACACACACACACACACACGCTATCAAACATTGTGTTAAATATGCAACAAAACATTTATTCAATCATCCTGAGCGGTTCGGATACTTGAGGACATTGCAGAATGCCTGCGATGTCGTAGCATGGTTTGAGAAGATCTAGATGTTACTGTTAACCATCATCCGTCCGTTAAAACTAAACTAAAATTAAATCGAGTCTTACACCTTCTACCTAGCTACCTTCCATGCTAATGATAGCTAACAGGACAAAAAGTGATGGAGTGAACACTATCGACGCTCCAGCAAAAGATTGTTTTTAACTCGAGTTTTCTGATTTTCTTTCCGAATTTCTGATGAAATCATATTTATAGATGAAACCTGTGGAAATTTGAAGTACAAACGTCTTCGAGATCAGGAAGTGGAAACGTTTATAGATTGTTTTTACTATAGTAAAGAAAAATCTGCTAACATCTTTCCTTTCGTCTTTCTGTTAACGTCTTTTTTTTGTCATTTGTCAACATGTATTTTAAGTGCTAGCTAAACTATTGAGGGCTGACACTAGCTAATGTAAATGTAACCAGATTTAATTCTAAAGCACAAATGTTCAAATTTTTTTGAAAAACGTTACAGATTTTTGACTTTTGTCATTTCAGCATGATAACGATGAACCTCACTGATGAGAAAATTTCGTTTTGCTCTGTGTTTTTAGCCATCTGTTGCGTTGAGCGTAGAAAACTCGAGTGTGTGCATAAGAATTCTTTTCAGAAAACTTAATTTTCCATTTTTAATAAAAACGCAAAGTTTGACATGAGCACAGCAGCACAGAAGAGCTGAAGTCTGTGTCAGTTTAATGAAATGCAACTGATACTCATTTCCCTACACAAATAACCGCAGCGCGCGCACACGCACACACACACACACACACACACACACACACACACACACACACACACACACACACACACACACACTACTGCCAGTCCTGTTTGGTCTCTTTCTGAACTGGCGTGTGTGCTGTTTACACATTCTGTGGTTTTTATACACACACGCACGCACACAGCCTTCTGTATGTTAAACAGGAATGTCACACACTTCTGTAGAGACATGTGATGTGGAAACACTCTGTTCCTGGTAAACAGAATGCTTACTGTTTGTTTGTCTGGCTCATGTTCATGTTTGGTTTGTGTGTGCACATGTTTGCGTCAAGAAGTTTTTGGGTTTTAAGAAGAAGACTTTATTGTCATTGTACTGCTGTGCAAAACAACTAGGCTATAATGGTATTCCCTGAGCTCTTCAGACTACAACATAAAGCAACTATATAAAACATACACAAATATAAAATAGTAAAAACAAATGTAAATTAAACTCAGTGGTACTGTAAGACAATAAGACAGTAGGACAGACAATAAGACAGGATGTGCAAAGGTGCATGTGCAATTGCATGTGTGTGTGTCTATATTGGGGGTGGAATCAGGCAGTGTTCCGCTATATTATTGCTCTGGGGAAGAAGCTGTTTTTCATCCTTGTGGTGTGTGAGTGAACTGTCCTGTATTGAATGAAAAGGGAGCACTTTGAAGAGGTGGTGTGCAGGGTGGGCGGGGCCCTCAATGTTCTCAACTGCCGGTAGCTGTGTGCTGATGATGTTTTGAGTCGTCCTGATGACCCATTGCTGAGCCTTCTGGTCTTCTCTTGTGCAGCTGGCGTACCATGCTGTGATGCAGTACATTAGTACACTCTCTACTGTAATATAGATAGAAGTTCACAAGAAGGGCAATCTCATTCTCCTCAGTCTTCTCAAGAAGTATAAGCGTTGTTGTGCCATTCCAGTGGCAGTGGAAGTGTGTGTGAGACCCAACAGAATTCCTATGTAATGTTCACTTCCAAGAATTTGAAACTGGGGACTCTCTCCACAGCCTCACCATTTATGAGGACTAAGGTCAGTTCTCCTTTTCTTCCTGAAGTCCACCACAATCTCCTCTTCCTGGTGTTAAGGATGAGATTGTTGGCAGAGCACCAGGCTGTATGCTGTACCTGTATGCTCTCTCATCTTTGTTTGTGATCAGACCAATAAATGTTGTGTCATCTGCGAACTTCACAATGGTGTTTGTTGCACGGGCAGGTAGACAGTCATGGGTGAAGAATGCATACAGCAGAGGGCTCAACACACATCCCTGTAGAACACCAGTATTCAGGGTGAGAGTGGAGGATGTGTGTTTTCGTATCCTGATGTTCTGGGGACAGTTGGTTAGGAAGTCTAGAGTCCAGCTGCAGACGGCTGTGCTTAGGCCTAGGCCGTGGAGTTTAGACACCATTGCGTTGGGGATGACTGTGTTGAAGGCTGAAGTTAAGTCAGCGAAGAGCTGACATACATGTTTGACTCATACAGGTGTTTCATGGCAGCATGGAGGGTGAGACTTCCTGATAAGCAAGCTGATACTAGTCCAGAAGTGGCAGGGATGATTCTTTTACTGTGTGCCAGAATCAGCTTCTAGAAGCACTTGGATATCAGAGGCATGAATGCAAGCACACCGTAGTCATTCAACTCACATTTTTATCTTTGGGATTGGCACAATTGTTGTAGTTTTGAGGCAGGTAGAGACAACAGCGCTGGTCAAGGAGAGGTTGAAAATGCTGGTGAAGACCTGGTTGGCGCACACACAAAGTATACACCCTGGGACACCATCAGGACCAGACGCTTTCCTGGCTGCATTAACCATGTAAAAGATGGTCAGACTATCCTAGATAGGGACAGTGCAGGGCCTTATATGCATTGTCAACGTTTGTGTAAACGTGATCTAGTGTGTTCTTACTCCTGGTTGAGCATTTAACATTCTGGTGGAATTTTGGATAATGGCTGAGTGTAGTAACTCGAGTGCTAGCTTATCATTAGCATGCAGTGGAATGAAGACTGCAGTTGTAAAGACCACAGAGAATTCCCTGGGAAGATAGAAAGGCGTGCACCTCACCATGATATATTCCAAATCTGGTGTGAAGAGTCTTGCTATGGCAATTGCATTTGTGCACCAGGCATTTTTCACATGTATACAGAGTTCGCCTTTGCGCAGAACAATGTGCAGCCTTCTAGGTCCTCTGAGATTCGGGAATGTTGCATTGTAGCCATGCCTCTGTCAAGATCAGGATACAACAGTTTTTTGTACCTTGCTGTGATGTTTTTCTCAGTCATAGTTTGTCCACCTTGTTGGAAAGGGATTGAATGTTTGACACCACCAGTACTATTCCTGCTGGAATAGTAACCCAAACTGATCCCAGTGGACCAAAATTCGAGGTGATTGTATGAAGTACCAATGCTTAGAAGATCAAGACATCTAAACACTAAGCTTGGCTCAAAATACAAAGCAAACAACAGGAAAAGCAACACAAATGGTAACAAAGAACTTTTATGGGAGTACCGAGCCGCTGCGCCCATACACGCCGCCATCTTGGGAAATGGTGTGTGTTTGTGTCACATTTGGTCCATGTGTTTGGATCACATTTGTTGTGTGTGTCAGTGTGTTTGCGATACATTTGGTCTGTGTGTTGCTGTGCAGTATGAGGGTGGGTGTGGTCAGGCTGTAATTGGTGTAGTGTGTTTGTGTGTGTTTTGGCTTAGTGTGTGTCAGTGGTTTTAATCTTATCACTCCTCTTCAGAAAACTGCAGCTGAGAAACATGTTATCATTGTGTGTGTGTGTGTGTGTGTATAGGTGCATTGTGCATCATCGCGGTATACCTGTTATTCGGTTACGGTGCGTCTCTCCTCTGCAACCTCATTGGATTCACCTACCCTGCGTATGCTTCGTAAGTATGACACACAGACACGTGTTCCCCTCTACACATGCACACACACACACACACACACACACACACACAGTACACTTTACCATGTTTCCAGGAGCAGCATTGACAAACCCTGAATGCTGCCTTTATTTTTATCTGATTAACTTTTGACCCTCTGTGTGTGTGTGTGTGTGTGTGTGTGTGTGTGTGTGTGTGTGTGTGTGTGTGTGTGTGTGTGCGTGCGTGCAGTGTGAAAGCAATTGAGAGCAGTAATAAAGAGGACGACACACAGTGGTTGACGTACTGGGTGGTGTACGGTCTCTTCAGCGTGGCCGAGTTTTTCTCTGACATTTTCCTCTTCTGGTTTCCATTTTATTATGCTGGAAAGGTTCTCACTCTCCTCACACTCTACTCAGTGAATTTATCTGTGTGTGATTACAGAGAACACAGGTTAATGTGTGTGTGGGTGTGTGTGCATGCAGTGTGTGTTCCTGTTATGGTGCATGGCCCCCGTTACCTGGAACGGTTCTCAGTTGATCTACACTCGAGTGGTTCGTCCGTTCTTCCTGCAGCACGAGGCGGCACTCGACAGCATGGTGAAAGACCTGAGTGGAAAAGCCAAGAGTGCAGCACAGTCTGCTGCTAAAGAGGGTACACATCACATCTAGTGCTTAACATTAGCATTCACAACATCACTGTTTATTACTGTCCCATTAGCACTGTAGACCTGAAAAGCTAACATCAGCAGTGGCGCCATCTTGCTTTCCAGATTGAGCTAATCCAGCTGAATGACTAGAAAGCTAAAGTTCATGGATAAACTTTGATATTTTCTTGACAGAGCCCACTAAACACGCTAAAATAATTAAACGATATTAATTTTGACAAGATATTCCACTTAATTGCTAAGGTGTTGCTAGGTGGTTGCTATGCTAACCCAGTTGGTTGCTAGGCTATTGGTTGGTGTTTGCCATGATATTCCATTTAGTTGCTAGGGTTTTGCTAGGTAGTTGCTATGCTAACCCAGTTGGTTGCTATGGTGCTGCTAGGTGGATGCTATACTAACCCAGGTGGTTGCTATGGCTTTGCTAGGTAGTTGCTGTGCTAACCAAGTTGGTTGCTCGGGTGTTGCTAGGTGGCTGCTCGGGTGTTGCTAGGTGGTTGCTATGCTAACCCAGTTGGTTGCTACGATATTCCAGTTGGTTGCTCAGGCATTGCTAGGTGGTTGTTGTGTTATTCCAGGTGGTTATTAGGGTGTTGCTAGGTGGCTTTTATGGGGTCCCAGGTGGATGCTAGGGACCTCTAGTGCTAGGGTTTCAGTGGGCAGAGCAAAGCAGTTGTAATTGTCCAGTATATCTTAATGACGAAAGGCTCAAATTGTGTGAAAGCAGGACCAGAGGAACATTCCCAATATATTTCTGTTTACGGAATGTGGCGCGTCAGGGACCTGGACCAATGCCCCATCTCCATCACATGGCACTGGTCCTATAAATAACCCATTTCCCTGTAATGCCAGTACATCGGCCCAGGCCTTACACCCACACCTGTGGCCCCAGAGTCACCAACCTGAAGGGGAGAAGAGACAGACACAGGGTGGGAGGGACGGTTAGGAAAAAACAGAGACCGCTGTTTTGGAGCTGTTGGGCAAATGCGAACGGGCGGTGAGTTCACTGAGTGTTTGTGAGCGTAAGCACTGACAGTGCTGTTTGGGGGTGCAACCTTTGAAAAATAGCCCACTTTAGGTCCGGGTACTCCAGCAGATTCATGACTGGAAGCTGTTAGGCCGTGAGCTGGGATTCCCTTGACAGTAGCAGCAGTAGGCAGACCGCCCACTGTGAGTCTGGCCAGCCCCACACTTCCACAGAACGCTGAAAGAGCTCAGTGGACTCAATCTTCGAAAGCAACATGGCCGTGGAGGCCACCGGGGCTTCTGCTGAAGTACCCGCCGGTTGGACCAGCACCTGCCGGTCCTCTGCCTGAGCTTGGTGAAGGGCCTGGAAGTGCTGCTCCTGCTCCGTACACAGCTCAAGGAGGGCCTGGTGTTGCGTCTGGTGGATGCTGGTGAGAGTCTTGATGATCTCCGCGAGCATTGAGGAATCCATGACAACGGATCTTCCTCAAATCCTGGGTTTCAGCACCAGTTTGACACTTTCCTGGGATGTCAGATGGGAGGCAGGCTTGGGATAACACAAACGGGCTCTTTTTTTCTTTTCACTTTTATGCTTTTTTCTTTGTGCTTTTTCTTCTATTTCATTACACAGGCACACACACTCAGCTCTGCGCTGCTCATCTCTCTCTCTCTCACGGCTCTCCCAACTTTATCCTGGCTGCCGCTCACTGAAATACAGAAACGTTAGATCAATCCCGCACAGGTCTAGATCCTTACCACTCACTTTTTCCGGCTACGCCCTCCATTCACAAACCAGCATGTGACCATGCTTCCACCTCCACATTATTATTTAACATTTACTTAATCTACAAGTTTGTCAGGAATTTATGAGGAACATATGCATATGTTGTTATACATTTAGACTTTCTCCTGTTTATATGTAAAAAATTATTTGATCTCTTCTGAATTATTATTATTATTATTATTATTATTATTATGTTTTATTTCTGTGTTTTCTTTTTCTTCTTGTCTCTGGTTCAGGTTTCACTCTGTTGGCCAGCGATAAGGATAAATAATCATTTTCAGGAGGTGATGTGAAGAAAATGATGAAATTTCTTTTCAGCACAGTGCCTTTAATCATCAAATAGATTTCATTTTCATCATCGTCATCATCATCATCAGGAGCAGAAGCAGCAGCAGAGTTCCAGCTCTTTGTACATCATTAATATCATTCTTATAAATGTTAATGTGTCACTGAACTCCATAACTATGCCTTGTTCATGAAGAACAATGTGTTTTTGTTCTCAGATCAGTTTTAATACCTAAAGTAATAAAATAACAATGAACTTTAGCTAAATCTGATGAGTGCTCTTATATATCTCTGATACCAAAGTGTTTTAAAAAAACGAACAAAAAATAGAACTAAACAACAGTTTTCTGGACTAAACAACTAAACATAGGCTAAATATCTACGCACTACTTCTGCTACTGCCTGTGTTACTACTACTGCTACTACTACTGCTCCTACAACTGCTGCTACTGCTCCTAATATTACTGCTACTACTACTGCTACTGCTGCTACTACTCTTGCTGCTGCTACTAGTATTACTGCTGCTGCTACTACTGCTACTGCCACTGCTACTGCTTCTACTACTGCTGCTCGTGCTACTACTATTCAATTCAATTTTATTTGTATAGCAATTTTAACAATGGCCATTGTCACAAAGCAGCTTTACAGAAATATATAAATTCAGGATATATGTTTTAAACTTATAAATATATATGTTTATCCCTAATGAGCAAGCCAGAGGTGACAAGGGCAACAAAAACTCTCTGAGATGACATGAGGAAGAAACCTTCAGAGGAACCAGGCTCAAAAGGGAACCCATCCTCATCTGGGAGACAACAAATAGTGCAATTATAAATATTTATATTTATGGCATTTGGCAGACGCCCTTATCCAGAGCAACTTACATTTTTATCTTATTTATACACCTGAGCAGTTGAGGGTTAAGGGCCTTGCTCAAGGGCCCAGCAGTGACAACNTATAACTGTGTATTACATGGTCAAAAGTGCAACTGTGTAAACAGGAAATTCATTATAGTTTTCACATGAAGTCCACCTTGTTGATGTCACCAACTGTCTAGTGATGGAGACCCAAGTGCAAAACTGCTAGTGGCAACCGCAGCCCCAAACCATCATAGCAGTTGTAGTCCTAAGCCATCATTGCAAGACTGTTTATAACAATTGCAGTCCAGAGCCATCTTCATGGTTTTTAAGTGGCACCATTCACAGTAATCTCACCGATCCCTAGGCTGTCCATGCGGAGCCATCCTCAGCAGCAGCAGGCGATCCCCAAGTGATGAGAACCCCAATCAGAAACAGGGCACCAGGATTGATCAGGCAGGCCCAGAGAGTAGAAGGGGTAAAGACCACTGCCATCTAGGGAGCAGCATGTGCAGGTCAAGAGAGAGAGAGAGACAGAGATTGTTATGTATGCTATTTTCCACATAATGGTTAAGTATATTATACATTGTGTGCAGAGTGCTGTGACAGCATTCAAACACGCCTGTTCACCACAACACTCTATGCCTCTGAACCCTCCAGATCTGCTTCCTTATCTAAGAAAAAACTATTCACAAAAGGCTTGACTAAACAAAAATGTTTTCAGCCTAGACTCAAACACTGAGACTATGTCTGACTCCAGAACACTAGTTGGAAGACTGTTCCATAACTGTGGGGCTTTGTAAGAGAACGCTCTGCCCCCTGCTGCAGCCTTCACTATTCAAGGTACCAACAAATAGCCTGCACCTTTTGGTTGAAGTAGGCATGGTGGATCATAAGAGACCACAAATTTCACTCAGGTGCTGTGGACCATTCAGTGCTTTATAGGTCAATAGCAGTATTTTTTTAATCAATAAGAAATTTGATTGGGAACCAATGCAGGGCACATGAGATAGGGGTGATGTGGTCATATCTTCTGCTTCTAGTAAGGACTCTTGCTACTGCATTCTGCACTAACTGGACCTTGTTTATGCACCTACTGGAACAGCCAGACAGTAAGGCATTACAGTAATCCAACCTAGAGGTAACAAAAGCATGAACTAGTTTTCCTGCATCATGTAGTAACATTATATTTCTTAGCAATATTCCTGAGATGAAGGAAGGCTATCCTAGTAATATTATTTATGTGAACTTCAAATGAAGAACTGGAGTCAATAATCACACCAAGGTCTTTTACCACTGAACAAGATGAAACAGAAAGGCCATCCAGAGTTACTAGGTAATCATAAAGCTTATTTCCCGCTGCATGTGGTCCCAGTACAAGTACTTCTGTCTTGCCCAACTTAAGTAGAAGGAAGTTAATAATCATCCAGTGTCTAATGTCCTTCACACATTCTTCAAATTTATCAAGCTGATGTCTCTCATATGGCTTTGCTCAATCATACAACTATGTGTCATCAGCATAACAGTGGAAGCTAATACCATTACAATACAATTACCCGGAGGTAGCATATATAAAGAAAACACCAGATTTTACCATAGAATGCGTAGAGAAGTCACCATTTATATCTATAAACTGATAAGGATCGGTCAAATAAGACCTGAGCCATGAGAGGGCCATTTCCTTAACTCTGACATCATCTTCTAGTCTATCAAGGAGAATAGTGTGATCAATGATGTCAAAGGCTGCACTAAGGTCAAGCAACACAAAAACAAGGAGAGACAGCCTTGATCAGAGGCCAGTAGTAGGTCATTTACCACTTTAACCATCTCTGTGTCTGTGCTACGATGTGGCCTAAATCCTGACTGATACATTTCATGAATGTTATTTCTCTGTAGGTATGAACATAGCTGCTGTGCTACAACATTTTCTAGGATCTCGGAGATAAAGGGGAGGTTTGATATTGGCCTATATTTGGACAACTGACAGGGTCGAGGTCAGGTTTTTTTTTTTAATCAGAGGTTTAATAACTGGTAGTTTAAAGGATTTAGGTACATAGCCAGTGCTAAGGGAAGAATTAATTATTTTTAGTAGAGGTTTGATGGTTTCTGGAATTATCTGTTTGAGGAAACATGTAGGTAGGGGATCTAGTACACAAGTTGATGATTTTGATGAGGAAATTAGTGAAATTGGTTCATCCTCTTGAAGGGGGGTAAAACATTCTATTCGCTGATCTGATAAGGTTATACTATTATCCACAGGGTTAGTTATAGAATTTTCTGGTTTTAAATGTATAGTGTGAATTTCCTGATATTTTAAATTTTTCCACTGAAAAATTGTATGAAGTCATTGCTACTATATAATGATTGTGTGCATGTTTCTGTGTTGGTCTAGTATTATTTTTGTTATTTTCTATTAGGGTGGAGAGATACATTTATCTAGCAGCACTAAGAGATCTTCTATAGTTCAGGAGGCTCTCCTTCCATGCTGTTTAAAATACTACCAATTTAGTTTGACACCATTTACTTTCTAATTTTCAAGTCCTCTGCTTTAAGGTGCTTGTGTGATCATTATACCAAGGTCCTCCTGATTATCAAAATGAATATTAAAGTCTCCAACAATTACTGCTTTGGCTAAATAAACAACCAGGTTAGATATGAAATCCGCAAATTCAAAAGGAATTCAGAATATGGCCCTGGGGGTCTGTAAATAATAATTAGCAGAATTGACTGGGTAGACCTATTCTTTATGGCTACATATGTTATGTTTGTATAAAGAACTTCAATCGCGTTGATTTTATGACTAGGCTTTTGTGTGACGCCTTGATTACCATTATAAATAACTGCGACACCTCCTCCTCTGCCAGTTAGATGGGGCTGATGTATGTAACTGTATCTGATTGGACTAGCTTAATTTAATACTACATACTCATTTGGTTTAAACCATGTTTCTGTTACATTAATTTCCTACACAGTACATTCATTTCCTGATCAGTAATAGTTTCATTAACAATACGTGCTTTAGACATAAGAGATATAATATTTAACAGTCCTAGCTTCAGTCAAAGGTTGGCTGTGCATTCAGTATGATTTAATTTTATGTTAATTAGGTTACTAAAACAAACGTTCTGAGTATTTCTGCACTTTTGTTTAGCTCAGGAAACAGACACAGTCTCAATATAATGGAGCCTAAGTGACGACTCAGTGTAGCTAGCAAACGGTCAGTTTAGCCTGTTTGTCTGCTCCTTGGCCTTGGCTCTGGATTGTTACTGATTAACTAGGCCTGTTCTGAGACTATGTGCTATGCTGCAAGAAATGAGAACAGGACCTTCCTGAGTGGGATGGATACCGTCCCACCCTAACAGGCCAGCTTTGCCCTCAAAACTACTCCAATTATCTATAAAGCCCACATTGTTTTCAGAGCACCACCTGGATATCCAGCAGTTCAGCAACTATAACCTGCTATAAGCTACATCACCACGCTGCATTGGGAGGGGGCCAGAGCATATTACTTCCTCGGACTGAAGAGAGCAAACCTGTTAGAGGAGTGGTGCTCCTGTGGGTGAGCCTTAGCTTTAGCTTTGGCTTTGCAATTGTGCCCCCAATTGTCACCCATTCGCCACACTGTGAAGGCTCTAATGCTGGAGTTGGGGGATTGCTAACTCTGCAGTTACCTTTTAAGTGTTTTTAACCTTTTATCTTCATTACTAGAATTTACACTGCTCCATAGTTACATAGTATTTATTCATGGATTAGGATTTTTTTAAGTATGATATATATTTTTAAATTTTGCAATGCTGACTAAAAATCTGTAGCAATGATCTCCTCTGGATGGCAACAGAACAACAATACTACCACTACTACTGCTACTACTACTACTACTGCTGCTGTTACTAGCGCTACGTCTACTGCTAAAAGATCAAGAATGAAACCATTCTCAATTATAAACATCACATATAAGGATTAAAAGATCAAATCCTTAAACAGAAGATGTTAGCTAAAAGTATTCATAATGCTGAACATCTCTACTATGATACACTTAACACCAAAAGTAATGGCACCTTTTCAGAGAACAGGCAAACCTCAACCATGATGAGTAACAAACAAACAAACAAGCAAAAAACCTTCACTGGAGTTACAGGTGGAGTCATATTTTTGTGGATAAAATCAAACTCAGACATTCTAGTCATTAACACCTTCAACATGTTTTGTGTAAAAAGATTTATTTATTAATTTTTTTAATACATGTTTTTTTTTTTGTGGCCAATTTTGTATCTTAATAAGGTAAAATGCCCTGAGAAATAAAATTAATAAAATCCAAAATAATTATATTTTTTGTTTTTTTATATTCCGTACAGTATAATTTTTAAAATTAAACATTAATTGGAGTTTAAGATATTATTAATTGTGTAATTTTTGGATTAACGTTATTAACACGTTATTAACACGTTATTAACACTAACACGTTATTAAGTACATAAAAACTCATACTTGTATGCGAGAAGCTTAAAAAGAATCGATTCTTCAGGGTTATTTGTGCTTTAGTGGCATACCATTTTTTTGTATTTTAAATAAAAATTTAGAAATATGGCATGATACACTTTAAATGAGTAAAGAACATACGATTGTGATTTTACCTCAGTTTTTCATCGTTTTAAAATGGTTTAAAATGCTTTAATAAAGTAGGAGATTCAATTAATAAAATCCAAAAGATAAACACAACGATTTTTTTAACCCCAAAATGAACTAAGAAACATCATTAATTTAAACATTATATGTTTAATACCTTATGCCTGTTTAGAATAATGAAGACCGATTATTAATAAATGTTAATTATTTAATGATGAATATAAGATATATATCAAATATAAAAATTAAGGTTTATTCCTTAAAATAATTATCATTATTAACGCTGCGCCGCACCGCGCATGCGTAGCAGAGTCCTGAGCGTGCTGCGCATGCGCAGTGTGAATCTGGGGGAGGGGCGATAGATCGGGTAGCGACAGACAGAAGGGGGATTCGGGTGGACACACAGCGGCTAACGGCTAACAGAGTAAATTCAGCCCTTTAAACATTTCCTCTACACACACACATACATACACACACAAACACCGGACACAGAGGTGAGTGTTTATAATCGCGGCGTTGTTTTTAAAATGGTGTATTAGTGTTTTTTTTTCTTTACCCGGCAGTGTGTCATTCAGCCTGTCGGAGGAAATCGCTGCTAACGGTGTTTTTTTTCTCCTCATCAGTGTCACGAATCCCACAGCGGACTCGTTTATCCGCTCACGTTCATATTTCTGTTTATATTCATGTGTGTAATAATTATATTTTCTTATAAATGAGATGAGAGAGCGGATGACAGAAACAGAATGTGTGAATAAACTGCTTTGTGTAGAGATTTCCGTTAGCTGTGGTGTTAACGGGCTGCACGCGCCTCCTGTCACTGTGTTTATTCCGCAGCTGTGAGGAGAAAAAAAAACACTGTGTCTGTTATTTACTGTTTATTGTTTATTAACACACACACACACACACACACACACACACTGCAGGATCATGTCCGACATTTTGTCCTAAACATCCACAGTGTGTCTCCATCAGTGTAAAAAGAGAGAGAAAAAAACAGGCCTTTAACATCCCAGAGTACACACACACACACACACACACACACACCGCGATACACATTGTATTATCACAGGTCACGGTATTATCGCTATATTGCTCGAATCTTTTGTCTCAGAAATGTTATTTTTATTTAGATTTTTTTTTTCACATGACAGTATTGCATTTGACTGAAATAAAATATATAAAGACGTTTATTTTAAATGTATAAACAAGCCCAACATAAATAAATGAAATGACAAATAAACACCCTGAAATTGGAAAGTAAATAACGAAAGTGAAAGTGTAAATGAAGGAAAACAACCACTAAAACCTGAACTGAAAGAAATGAACTGATAATTAAGACCAGGCAAATAAATTGAATAAATTGATCATCAGTAACTCTGAATACAATTAAATGCCCTATTTAAATTAAATTAAATAAAACCCTAAAGATGCAATGATAATTAAAACTCTAAATAATTTAAATAAAATGTCAATTATTAACCCTAAATAAATTAAACAATTCACAATAAAAAAAAAACTGAATTTAAACCACAATTGCTTTCAAATTCACACCCCTGTTAAAATGGCAGGTTTTTGTGAAGTAAAAGAATGACACTAAGATAAAGCATGCCAGATCTTTTCCCACGTTTAATGTGCAGTTGCAAAGTATACGAATAAAGTGAAAAACAATCAGAAAATTTTTAGGGACAAATAGGAACAAATAAAAAACTTACAATAACCTGGTTGCATAAGTGTTCACACCCTTAAACGAATACTTTGTTGAAGCACCTTTTGATTATATTACACCACTCTGTTTTTTTTGGCTAAGAGTCAGCATGTCACAACCTGACTTGGGAATATTTTCCAACTCTTTCTTCCAAAAACATTCTAGAGACATTATATTGTGAGGGTATCTCCTGTGCACAGCCCGCTTCAGGTCACCCCACAGATTTTTAATTCAGGTCTGGGCTCAGGCTTGGCCATTCAACAACAGTGATCTTTTGTTTAAGCCATCTCTTTGTTGATATGGATTTATATTTTGGGTCATTGTCATGCTAAAAGGGGAAATTCCTTTTCAACTTCAGCTTACTAGCAGATGCCAGAAGGTTTTGCATTAAAATCGACTGGTATTTATAGCTAGTCATGATTTGCTCCACCTTGATAAAAGCCCCAGTTCTGGCTGAAGAAAAGCAGGTCTAAAGCATGATGCCACCACCATGCTTCTTCGTGGGTCTGATGTAACTTTGTTGATGTTTGCTTGGAATTATGGAGTTAATATACCTTTTGGAATCGGTCTCATCAGATCGTAACACATTTTGCCACATGTTTTAGGGTGATTTATTTGGATGGTTTTTTTTGTGAGAAAGGGCCTCTGTCTCACCACCCTACCCCATAGCCCAGACGTGAAGAATATGAGAAATTGTTGTCCCATGCATGTAATCAGTACTTGTCAGATATTCCTGCAGCTCCTTTAGTGTTGCTGTAGGCCTCTTGGCAGCCTCCCTTTTGTTTGTCTTGTCCTTTTGTAAGTTTCAGAGGGACGTCCTGTTCTTGGTGATGTCACTGCGGTGCTCGATTTTCTCCACTTGTTGATGATGGTCTTCACGGTGTTCCATGGTACATCTAATGTTTTGGAAATTCTTTTATACTCCTCTCCTGATTGATTCCTTTCGACAGTGGAACCCTGTACAGGCTTTGTAAGCTCTTTGCAGACCATGGCTTCAGACGTCAGATGAAACCAAGAAGATGAGAAGAAGATCACAGAAACAGCTGGCATTTATTTGGGGTTAATCAGAATAAGCTCAGTGATGACAGCTGTAACATAATTAGTCCTGAACACGAGACTGAATGTGATTGGTTTGTTCTGAACACAGCCACACTTGTGCACACTTGTGCAACCAAGTTGCTGTAACAGGTTGTTTTTATTTTTCCCTATAATGTGTATAATTGTTTTTCACTTAATTTTTATATGTTGTAATTTCACATTGAGGGTGGAAAAAGGTCTGACGTGATTTATCTTGGTTTCACTTTTTTTTTTTAATCACAAAAACACAAAAACCCGCCATTTTCACAGGTAGACTTTTTATATCCAGTAGTGTAGACTTTTTATATCCAGTGTGTGTTTGTGTGTGTGTGTGTGTGTTTAATGTTTTATAATTCAGTATATTATATAAACATCTATTAGAATCATGACTGATATTTTTTAAATAGTAATTGTTTGTTTGTTTGATTTTAAATGTCATATGACTACATTGAATTAATTAATTTCGAAAGAAAAAACTTCAGTAGATCAGATAAATTAAAATCATCTTGTGTGATGCTGGTATGAGATTAAAATTCCAAAATATACAAGCTAAACTAACGTTACGATATTCATTCGTGTCCATGATGATAACAGTGAGCGATGACTGTTGCTGCTCAGCATATAAATGATAATCAGCACATCCCTGTTAATTCTGTTTATCAGAGTATAGTTTAGTTTAATAGTACAGTTTATCACTCTGAGTAACCCTGGTGTTGTTTTTTTTTTGTGGTGTGTTTATGAGTAATATCACACTGAATAAATAAAATAAAATAAATAAAATAAGACGTGAAATTATGGACTTCTGTAGATGTTTAAACTTATTTTTTTAAACAATATATTGTATCGTGAACATTTACCGAAGTATCGTTGTGTGATGTATTAATCGATGATCACTGGATGATAATGAAGCTCCCCGCCCTCTTGCACTTCTGTTGGTCATCCCCACACCTCTTCACTTCTCATTAGCATACATTCAGACACATCTCAGCTTTGCCCCACCCACTTCTGACATTTGCTCTGCCCCATTGGCAGGCTACAGGTGAGCTAAAGTACCGCCTCAGGACCGGGTTAATTCCACATGTTCTGAGCACGGCGTGTTAATTACAGCATGTTAATTACACTCCACTCACCTGGGTCATAGCTATCTAATTAACATCACTCAGCGAGAGAGAGAGAGAGAGAGAGAGAGAGAAACAGACAGTTTAAACACACATCTTTAATGTCACTCTGGTGTATGTTTGTGTTTCTTCAGCGTGAAGATTTTGTGTACAGATCCATCAACGCTGATCCTCAGACCCAGAACCTGTGTGGAGAACCTCAGCGTGACTTCACCTTGGCTTTCAGCAGTGAGTGATATGGGAATACTAAATGCTTTTGGATTAACATGTGAAACGTTTACGTCTTTCACAATGAAGGAGACCCTAATGTTGCACGGGAGGCTGCGCTACAGTAGCGGTTCATTAGCACATTAGCAGCAGTAGCAGTTAAAATTGAAAGTGGCTGATGTTATAAAGACCGTTACACATTCCGAGCAATCGGCAGCCTCGAATTAAACTCATGTTCAGAAGCAGGACATTGGCGCGTTGCTCGGTCAGTAACTGTAATAAACATGACGTGTGTGTTTGTGTTCAGATTTCTCTCTCAGTGGTGTGATAACCGATGGCCCAGAATGTCTACGACTAATAACATAGCACAGGCCAGGAAACTGGTGGAGCAGCTGAGGATCGAGGCAGGCATTGAGCGTATCAAGGTAGGCACACACACACACGCACACACACACACACGCAAATAAATTGTTTTGCTGGAACTTGTGTAATTTGTGGAGACGTATTCTTTATGTACATTACAGTTTACACATTACAGTGTGTTCCCTCACAAATCTTGATTTTGCTGTAAGGGTTCTAGAATGATCAGGTAGAAGGTTCAAGAAGTCTTGGCAGGAAGGTTCTAGAATCTTCTGTGCAAACCTTCTGATGGCTGTAAGGGTTCTAGAATGATCAGAGCAAATCCTCAGTGCAGAGGGCTCTGAATGTTCTAGAGTCCTCAGCTAGAAGGTTCAAGACCTCTTGGCGGAAAGGTTCTAGAATCCCCAGTGTGAACCTTTGGATATAAGGGTTACAAAGCAAAAGTTATAAATCCCCGGTGCAGATTCAGGTTCCTGAATAGTCCGGGCCTTGAAGGTTCTGGAATCCCCTCCTGTCGCCGTGTCATTTGCTAGCGTGAAGGTATTGTTATAGTTTAAGGAGTGGCCATTTTAAAGAAGCCTTGTGCTTCTGAAATTGAATTATTTCGTCTGCATTACTGAGATTAATAAATCTAATCCAGAAACAAAGTAGGCTAGTTAGTTAGTCGGTAATAGCCAGGACTGGACTGGTTGTCATGGTTACATTGTTTCTCTCTCTCTCTCTCTCTCTCTCTCTCTCTCTCTCTCTCTCTCTCTCAGGTGTCTAAGGCGGCCGCTGATCTGATGAGTTACTGTGAGCAGCACGCACGCAGCGACGCCCTCCTGGTGGGCGTGCCCACTTCTGAAAACCCCTTTAAAGATAAAAAACCCTGCATTCTCCTATAACCTCTCTCTTTCTCTTTCTTTCTCTCTCTTTCTCAACCATCCGTCATTCTCTTTATCTCTCTATCCATCCTTTCTGCTTTATTCTTTATTATTCCTTTATTCCCTATGCTACACTACTAAGAATAACGTGCAGTGAAGACGAGAGTAAAACACCCGTCTCACTCCTCACTGAGAACGAGGGATGAGTGTGTATATGATGAATGAGAGATGGGGAAGAAAGGGATGAAAAGAAATAGAGGAAAATAGAGATCCGTACAGGTGAACACCAGTCTGGCTGTGTCACAATCCACATCCTGTCCCCTACATAGTGCACTGCTTTTGCCACTTTTGTGCACTCGTTCATTCCCACAATGCACTGCAGCACGGTTACATCCAGATGACATTTCTAAGCATGATGCAGTGAGTAGGGAGTAGGATGTAGGGAGCGTGGTGCAGTTTGTGATGCAGCCAGGCCTACAGGTTCTCAGTATGTTCCACTTTTTCTTTTTTTCTACTCATTTTATTTTTCAGAGAATGTACCTGCGTGAAGTTTTATACACACCCTCGCAGAGTGTTGTGGAACATCTGAGTAATAATTCAGCATGTGGAGAACCGCAGTGCACCAGTGAGGGTTCTGCAGTACAGAGGTACCGGTTCTAACCTACCTCACCGTCAGTTCTCTAACTCCAGTAAAAGTCCATCTGGATCTCTGATTGTAAAGTACACGCAGAACCCATGAACCCCGTGTATAAACTTTGTTTAGAACAGCGGTGTGTGTGTGTGTGTGTGTGTGTGTGTGTGTGTGTGTGTGTGTGTCCGACTCTTTAACGCTAGCTGTTTGTTGCGCTTTTCTTTCGCTGTACAGTGTTTGATAAATGGAGGCACAGTTCTCATGTGTTCTCTCTTCCTGTGATCTTTATTCCCTGTCCTGTTCCTCCTCACTTCCTCCTCCATACATTGTGTTCCAGGTTACTCTCATTACTCAACGTGTGTGCGTGTGCGCGTGTGTGTGTGTGTGTGTGTGCAATCCATCGGTCTATTTTAATTTTTTATTCAGATGATGAATTTGAGCAGACTGTAGAATTCTGGATGGGATGCTGTAATCTCCAGTGTTACAGGTCTGAACTCCACACCACCCGTTCTAGAGTTTTCAGCATGGTTCTAAGATTTTACAGTCCTCTCCAAAAAGGATGTAGATTCTTTTGTGCAAAGGTTCTATTATTTGTGACATAGGTTCCTAAACTCTTAGGTGCACCTGTTCCAGAAACCTCAGCAAAATTTTAGAACTTTAGAATTTTGAGCAGACATTCTAGATGTCTTCAATGTTCTAGACTCCTCAAATGAAGAGTCCTCAGTGCAGAGGTTGTAGAATTTATTTTGTGCATGGTTTTAGACTACAGTAAGGAGGTTCTAGAACCTTCAGTGCAAATGGTAAGGGTTCTAGAATCCTCAGCACAAAGGTTAGAATTCCGGGGCAGAGGTACCTGAATACTCAGGGCTTTGAAGCTTCTAGAATCATCAGCTCAAAAGGTTTAGATTCTAGAATCCACATTGTGAATCTGCTGTTGCCTATCAGGGTTCTAGAATCATCAGTGCAAAGGTTACATTTCCCCAGTGCAGAGGCTCTGAATTTTCTAGAATCCTCAGTGCAGTGGCTGTTAGGGTTCTACACTCATGTTACAAATGCCCAGTGCAGATGTTCCTGAGTACTTAGGGCTCTTAAGGTTCTAGAATCCTCATCTTGAAAAGTTCAGGACCTCTTCAAGAGGGTTCTAGTCTCCTTGATGCAGTGGATGGGTTGTAGAATATGAAGGTTCTAGAATCCTCAGTGTGAAGGTTCTAGAGTGCTCAGAATAATAATTCTGGGTTACTACACCTGCTTGATTGTTTAAAATGAAAAAGTGTGTGTGTGTGTGTGTGTGTGTGTTCCAGTCTCTATGGGCCGTGTCATAAACCACTTCACTCTTGTAGTGAACAGCGCTAATAGCTCCTGCTCACTTCCTGTGGCTGTGTTCCAAACCACAACACTCCCATAGTCACCGCACTACACCATCATTAGCAAGTGGTGCTAACTACACATTTACGAGCCATAGCGAGGGTTTCCATGATAACCGGTCACAGCCAATAAAAAGGGAACAGTAAAGTGGTTTGGGACACAGCCTATAGATAAAGGGGTGGGAGGGAATGTGTATTCCAGCTTTGTCCCAATTCTGTTTCTATCTAGCGCACCCTCTCTTGTGGACCTTGCCACAAGGTGTGTCAGACTGCAGCAATGCACCCTGGGTAACTGGTGCTCTTACAGTGATGTACTGATCTTCACTCGGGCTGATGAAGTAACCAAGGGAACAAAAAATTGGAACAGGGCCCATGTGATCGAATCATACTTTCAGCAGAACAGCAGTTGATGGAAACACACAACAGTTTACTGACGTGTGTGTGTGTGTGTGTGTGTGTGTGTGAGATATTAATCAAACCCCGGTTTAACAAAATGGCCGTTCAAGGTGACAAGCTCATGCAGAAGAAAAAAAAAGTTCAAGTGCCAAATTTCTGTGATTTTTTTTACAGGACCAAACAGAATATCGGGACCGAATGTGAACTGTGTGTGTGTGTGTGTGTGTGATACATTGCGATATTTTGCCTGTTTATAAGGGAAACCTGCTGTGTTCGTAACACAGGCCTGGGAGGGTGCCTAGGTAGGGAGCATGAAGGTCGGCTGTCTTTAAGGGTGTAAAGAATGAAGCTGTGTTCCGAGACCTGACTTCTGATCTCACATTTTTAGGTGGGGCACTGAGTAACATGACTGGTTAAAAGTGTTACATCACTTCCTGTTTGACGTTCCAGTATTTTTGCAAACAAGCGACTAGATCTTTAAACAAATAACTCTGAATACAGTTATAAAAGTGAGCAGCTCTGACTGATCAGTATGGTGTGAAAGTAATGGCACCCTCATCACGAATGTTAATAAAAACCAGCGAAGGGGCATCCTCGTTATCTCCTGATAGAAAGATTTAACAGACATGAAGAATGAATAAAACTGCACATGAATAAAACTGTCGTTCTGCGGTATAGACAATAAAGTAGAAATAAAAATGCAAGCCCGGAGACTCGAGCGTGAAAGCGTACGTCCTTATTTTTAGACAATTTGAAGGAATGTGTGTTCACAATAATCACTAGTCTTAAATATTTAAATATGTGCCAACTCTCTCTCTCTCTCTCTGTGTGTGTGTGTGTGTGTGTGTGTGTGTGTGTGTGTGTGTGTGTGTGTGTGTGTTGGGGGGTGTGGCTGAGAGAGAGAGAGCAACTGATTTCTGCAGAAATCCCAGACCGGATTTTCAGTGCCAAGTTTCACTTACACTTACAGTTCCATTTTACTGAGCTACGACAATGCCGATGTGTGTGTGAGGGAGGGAGAGGGGGAGAGAGAGAGAGAGAGAGAGAGAGATCCACTTCCATCCATCACTCTGTGTTCTCTTCCCTCTGTGCATCCTTTCTGCCTCGATTATGAAGATATCTCTATTTTTTGTAACTGTTTCTCTCGGATGTGCCATAAATCATGTTTTCTTGCACACTGTTAATATTTTGTGGATTTAAAATTTGCTGTTTGAAATCAAGAAGAAAAAGAATATTAAAGAAGTAGAAGTAAATAAAGATGAATAATGTCACTCAGCGCTGCTCGGCTCTGTCACTTTATTGCTCTTATTCTGCATTTATAAATATGAACATTGTGACTGAAGTAAGAGTGCAACTCAAGTTTTTTTCATGATTCTGCATGTTTATTTTGTGTGATTATTATTATTATTATTTATTTATTTATTTATTTATTTATTTTTTTTACTTAACAGTGCAGCAGTCTGTCCACAGGGAGGCGCCGTGTCACACTGAGCCACGCTGCACTTTAACACACACTGGAATGTCACTTCAGCACAATCGTTAATGAAGCACATAATTTAAAACAAATACACAATGACGTCATCAATGAGCACTTTATGACGATTCAGCAGCAAATTTACACAGACTACAGTCCGTCATGCAGCTGTGTGTATGTGTCAGTCAGTCAGTCAGGTGTCGGTGTCGGTGGAGTCAGAGGCGTCGCTCAGGTGTGTTTGTTTCTTGCGGATGTTCCAGTGTAAACACTCTGCTAAACTCTCAAACCAATCATACACCAGCCCGTGACAGCACAGAGACGGAACCGGGTAACACGACGTAGTGATCTTAATGCTGCACACATACACAGAGAAAGACAGAGGAAGGATTAATAATACACATACACTCCTATACTGTTGTGGTATTGTTCTAAACACACAGTAACCTGAAGTAACTTCCTGGTTATTTCTGCAGTAGTGTTTGATTTGGGACGCAGCCCATTAACTGCCTCACCTGTCTCCATGTTGGATTTCCTGTCTCTTCCTGCCATCGAAGGAAACCCATGCAGTGTTCCGAGCTTCTGGAGAGAGAGCAATCTAAACAGAAAGAGAGAGAGTGAGAGAGAGTTTATATTTATGAATAAACAGAAATCCTCCACCTGTTTCACGTTCTTTCTCATGCTCTTCTCCCCTTACACTCACTCACATTTCACTCTCACTCGCTCTCCTGTCTCACACGCCACTGTTTCACTGTCTTACTCACTCCCCGTGTCAAACTGTCTTACTGTCTCTACTGTTACTCTCTCACTCTCTCCTCTGTCACTGTCTCACCCTCTCTCCCTCTGTCTCACTGTCTTTCTCTCCTGTGTATATAGGTTTCATGTATCCCTGTCTTACTCTCTCACACCGTCTCCCTTTTGTCTCACTCTCTCCTTTGTCTCACTCTCCTGTCTCTTTTTCTTCCGTGGCACTCTGCACTCACTCTTCCATCACTCTCCTTCTCGCTCTCACTCTCTCCCTATGTGTCACTCTGTCTCTTTTTCTGCCCCACATGTAACTGTCTTACTCTCTCCCCATCTCACTCTCTCCCCTGTCTCACCATGAGCTCAACCCCAGCCGGCACTACAATGGGTCTGAAGGAGAGGGAGTGAGGGCAGATGGGCGTGACCATGATGGCGGGGACGTTGGGGTGGATCATGGACGCTCCTGCTGCTGCTGCGTACGCTGTGCTTCCTGTGGGCGTTGACACAATCACACCTACACACAGACAGGGGCGGAGTCATGGCATATAGGGAGAAAAAGAATCACTTACACTAACGTCAAACTCACACTAATAGGAATAAAGTATGCTGAAGTGGGTGTGTCCTAAACCACATGTCCTATTCAATAAATAGGTCACAAACACCATTTGGCCAGATGAACTTTGACCTCTGCATACTCACCGTCTCCCTGGACAGAGGTGATGAGACGTCCATCCAGGTACAGATCAACATTGGATAGGTAAGAGGAGGGACCTCGGTCCACCACAACCTCATTCAGCACCTGCACACACATGCTCTCATATAATTATGTCTGTCTGGTCTCTGTAAGTTTGATAAATATACACACATGTATACTGTGTGTGTGTATGTCTAATTAAAACAGTGTGTCTTATTGCGACAGACTGGGTGTACACTACAGTGTAATTAACGTTGAGTGATGAAAGGTATGTTATGTCTGTTGGCATGGAGACAGCCTTAGACTTTGGATAGAGGATGTGTGTGTTACCTGTAGTTGCAGTGTGACAGGGTTGGTGTGAGTGTGTGTAACACTGCCATTCTCCTGGTCCCTCTGAAGTGATCCTTTGAGCACCTTCACCTTCAGACGACTGCGCAGCACGACAGCAGCGTTGCCTAGGCAACATGCACACACTTAACACCTTGTACTGTATCACAGAGACCCTCGTACAGGTCAGCATCACGTGACTGTAATTAAATGTAACATTGTTTCTGATCTGCTGGGTTATCTTCGCTGCCATGCTGGAACATACTAGAACACACACACATGGCCCCATTCTCTCACAGCCAACTCAGTGGAGACTTTGCATACCTGCAAACACTTTGTCCACTTCAGTCTTATATGACTCGAACCTAAAGGGTGTGAGGAAGCCGAGCGAGCCGAGGTGGAAGGCCATGACGGGGGGGACACTGCCCTACACACACACACACACACACACACACACACACAGCATCTTTATTCCACTAACACAATACACAAGTAAACACCAGTATGAAGTTGTGTATCACATCAATGATGATGTCTTACCTGAAAGAGTGATGATGCGTACAGCAGTGTACCGTCTCCTCCCAGACACACTATCAGATCTATACAGTCTGAGATATCATCAAACCCTAAACACATACAAACACACACCCAGATTACAGGGGTTACACTGGTGAATTTAAATCTTAAATAAAAGTAATCAACTGTATTTAACAATGTGTTTATGAAGGACCTATAGAGAGTGTATCGTACTATAGTATAGTGTAGTGCAGTGAGGTTTAGTGTACTATACAGTGATCAGCCATAACATCAAAACCACATCAGTACCATTGATTATCTCATTACAGTGACACCTGTCAAAGGGTGGGATATATTAGGCAGCATGTGAACAGCCTATTCTCGAACTTGGTTGTGTTAGAAGCAGGACAAATGGGCAAGGATACACCTAGTACCTTACAGGACTTAAAGGATCTGCTGCTAATGTCTTGGTGCCAGATACCACAGCACACCTTCAGAGGTCTTGTAGATCCATCCTTCAATGGGTCAGAGCTGTTTTGACAGCACAAGGGGACCTACCGCTTAAAAACCATGGCTTTGGACCACAATTCATATGAACAGTAATGCTATGACAGCTTTAGTACTGCAATTGCGACAAACAGTTTTGCACTCAAGTCTCCATCAGTGAACAGTGGATAAGTTCAACAAAACAGACTTAATGTGAAAACTGCAATGAATTTCCTGATTACACAATTGCACTAACTACCCATGTAGTACACAGTTATAGAAGGGATGTATTTATAATTGCAATATCCAGTGTCACCCAGATGAGGATGGGTTCCATTTTGTGCCTGGTTCCTCTCAAGGGTTCTTCCTCATATCTCTCAGGGAGTTTTTCCTTGCCACCGTCACCTCTGACGTGCTCATTTCTACATTTAAAATTTATACCCTGAATGTATTTATTTCTGTAAAGCTGCAGAATGTTCTGTAGTATAGTATGATATGCACTGTAGTATAGAGTAGTGTAGTATGGTGTAATGTAGCATAATATAGTGTACTGTAGTGTAGTATGGTGTAATGTAGTATAGCGCAGTATAATATGGTGTAGCTTATCCACCCTCTCTGAAGGTGCACAGCTGTCTCCTGATGCTGGAGAACGACTCATCTGCCATCAGTGCTCCATCCTCCACCACCTTCTTCTCCACATACACACTCAGACCTTTCTCCTGAAGAATACACACGTGCATACAAATTTACTACACTGCAGTGTACTTTAATTAAGGCCCAGTGACACTCACAATGAATTGTGAATACAGACTGCTGACCAATAGCACGGCTGCTGTGATGGTGTGATGAAGAAGTTGATGATGAAGAGTGTACCTGATAATGAAGATGATGAAGAACAGTGTACCTGGATAAGGAAGCTGCACAGCTCCTTAAACGGTTCCAGCAGGTTCTCGTCTCGGATCTTGCGGATCACCAACACGTTGACTGGCGGTTTGTTCCACACCAACCTCTGACTCACCGGGTCCTGAATGTGCCTAATAAACATGCATACGCAGAGCAGTGCATTGTGGGAATGCATACTGGATATTCTCCTTTCTGCCTAGACAATATCCCACTTTAATAATTGTGCACTGTGTAGCAAACAGTATGAGGCTAGGGACATGGTGAGTGTGTGTTTCTTACATGATGGAGGTCGGGTTGGGCAGGATGCAGGCTTTGGGTCCAAAGTGTGTGCTGGGATACGGGCCGTGGAGGAAGTGTGCTCGTCTGGAATGAACAAGAATTGAAACTGTTCTCAGATCGGTGCTACAGCAGTAATAAACACGTCACTCACACACGTTTCACTACCTGCACTTGTCCAGTCTCTTTGTGGAGCTCTCGCTTGTCTCAGAGGTATCATGTGACTCTGCATGTCCTCTCTGCTCGCTCCCCTGCTCCATTCCGTTCACTCTCCGCCGACTTCTCTTCATCTCTCTCCGTCTCTTTGGAGATTTCCTGTGATCTTCAGCACCAAGGCTCTGTTCTTCTGGCACCTCATCAGGCTGGTTCTCTGAACACTCCATCCTGAACACACACACTATATACACATATGCACAGTTCTTTCTCATGAAAAAAAATCCAGAGCTTTCAAGTATTTCCCCCCCACACTGATTTACACATTTTAAAATATCAGGATGAAACCAGACAGGCAAAATAAACTTGTTAGTCTTTGTATTTGACTAATTTATTGAACTCTTGCTGAATATTTATAATCATGAAACGAAGATCTATAATGGAGCTCATTGATACCTTTAATTCATATGTTCATTCATTTTTATTCATTTTTCCAAAACGTCTAACCAACAACAAGAACTAAACCCACCAACTCTTAACCGGTTAAAAGACAGTTTTTGTTAAGAATTTACCCCAGCACACACCAGCACAGACCTGTAACTGTCAGCTGGCAGAAAAATCTTTAAATCCAAACACAGTGTTCAGGCTGGAGAGATGAAACTGTAACTCTAGAGGATTTATTTGAACTATTTAATCTAAACTCTATCTGAAGTCATTAAAACAACGGGTGAGCCTTAACACAGCTAGCAATGTCACTAATCTTTATACGATTTTTAAGAGTTATCAGTTTGTTGCTAATCCATTTGATCTTGAAGCCGCCGCAGAACACGTCATAGACCAGCGACGGAAGTGAACGCCCTCCTTGGTTCTAAAGTAGATTATCTATAGAAGATTAGTTAGAACGTTTTTCCTGTTCAAACAGTTCGCCCTTATAATGTATGTTAACCACAAATAACACTCTAAAAAGTCAGAATGATTTAGCACACAGCATTCGTTTTATTTTGAGTCGCTAGCTGTCTTAAAATTAGTTTTGAGGGATACGCTCAACCCGGACATGAGAGTGCGTTCGTGGTGTTTATTCTGCACAGATTTGCGCATAATATGCGCAAAAACAATACAGCAGCTTGTTGCCATTAAAACTTTAGACTTTAAGCAATTATTCCGTGGATATGTGACAACATGTATTTTACTCATTGGGAACTCGTATTTATCACAAATCTGTGTTTTTTCTACAAAATATGTTTAGTGAAAAAATAAGTTTTGTTCACATTGTGAGGTGCAAAACTACAGAGTAAAATCTGGCATCCTCATTTTTGTTCTAGAATTATAGAACACAGAACAATGGGTTCTAGAATTCAGATTGTAATCACAGGATTATAAAATCCTTAGTGCAAAGGTTCTAACTGAGGTTCTAGCATCCTCAGACAGCACATTTCTATAATTCTACAAAGAGGTTCTGGCCTCCGAAATGCTGTCTGATTGTTTGAGATGAGAAGATGCCATCTTCAGAAAGCACTTTGTCCTGGTCAGGGTGGCGTTGGATCTGTTGCCAATCCCAGGAATGTTGGGTGTGAGGCAGGAATACATGCTGAATGTCAAGTGGCTTTATTGTCATTTCAACCATATACAGCTAGTACAGTACAAAGTGAAATGAAACATTGTTCCTCCAGGACCATGGTGCTATATAAACAACACAGAACTACAAGAGACTACACATTCTACATAAAGTGCACATGGAAACGTGTTCAAACAGTACAACACAGTACAATAACTACTAAAACAGTACAATGACTAAGACAGTACAATAACTGCTACTGGTGCTGGGCCCGCTTTTATTTATTATTTATATTCTACCTCTTGGTCGTATTTTTCGTTCCTATGGTATTAATTTCCATTTTTACGCTGATGACACACAAGT
>JAKKZN010000004.1:21012026-21027013 GCA_033441825.1 Pangasius elongatus
TTAAAGCTCAGATAAAAACGTATCTGTTTAGAATAGCTTTTAATGATCTGCTTGTTTGATGTGTTGTTATAATGTTGGTTTTTTCTATGTCTTGTATTTTATTGTTTGTTTTATATTGTACGGTGTCCTTGAGTGTTTTCAAAGGCGCCTATAAATAAAAAGTATTATTATTATTATTACTAAAATGGCACAACAGGCAGAGTAGGAGACAGTGCAGCACCGATCAATACAGTTCTAGTGTGAAGGTGTCAGATATAACAGGTAGCGCAAAAGAATAACAATATAATAAAATGCTTTGGATGTAAAAAATTTTTTTTGGTTATGGACCTGGTGTTGATGGACCAGGTGAGGTTCTCTGCCAAGTGAACACCAAGGAATTTGTTGCTCTTGATGATCTCCACAGAGGAGCTGTCGATGTTCAGTGTAGAGTGATTGCTCCGTACTCTCCTGAAGTCAATACCCATCTCTTTAGTTTTGTCCACATTCAGAGACGGGTTGTTGTCTCTGCACCTTAGCTCTGTGCATTAGCCACTGCACCTCCTCTCTGTATGCTGACTTGTCGTTCTTGCTGATGAGACCCACCACGCTCATGTCATCAGTGAACTCGATGATGTGGTTCGAGCTGTGCATTGCTACACAGTCGTGAGTCAGCAGAGTGAACAGCAGTGGACTGAGCACACAGCCCTGTGGGGCCCCAGTGCTCAGTGTGGTGGTGTTGGAGATTCTGTTCCCAATCCAGACTGACTGAGATCTCCCAGTCAGGAAGTCCAGGATCCAGTTACAGATGGAGGTGTTCAGGCCCAGCAGGTTCAGTTTTCCAGCCAGGTGCTGAGGAATGCTTGTGTTGAATGCTGAACTGAAGTCTATGAACAGCATTTGAACAGGTGTGTCCTTTTTGTCCAGGTGGGTGAGGGCCAGATGGAGGGTGGTGGTGATGGCGTCATCTGTTGAGTGGTTGGGATGATACGCAAACTGCAGGGGGTCTTGATGTGCCTCATGACAAGCCTCTCGAAGCAATTCATGATGATGGGTGTGAGTGCAACGGGGTGGTAGTCATTGAGGCAGGACATTGAAGACTTCTTTGGCAGGGAGACGATGGTGGTGGCCTTGAAGCACATTGGAACAACAGCACTGCTCAGGGAGGTGTTGAAGATGTCAGTGAAAACATCCGCCAGGAGGATGGGCGTTCTTCCTTGCCATCACATCATTCTGCGCCTCAAACCGAGCGTAGAAGTTGTTCAGTGCATCTGGAAGGGACACTGTCACAGGCAGGTGAAGCTCTGAGGCAGCTCTGAAGGTGGTGTCTCTGGTCCTCAGCAGCGCACGCACCTACCTCTACAGTCATCCACGGCTTCTGGTTGGAGTGTGTGGTAATGATCTTGGGGACAGTGACATCATCAATGAACTTGCTGATGTAGCTGGTGTGTATTCCTCCAAGTTGGTGAAGTCTCTGTCAGTTGAACTTCCCTGAACATGTGCCAGTCAGTGTGCTCAAAACAGTCCTGAAGAACAGATACAGCTCCTGCTGGCCAGGTTTTCACCTGCTTCAGAACCGGTTTGGAGTGTTTGATGAGCAGTCTGTACGCTGGAATTAGCATAAAAGAGATGTGGCCTGAGTAGCCAAGGTGGGGGCGGGGCTCTGTCCAGTAGGTGCTGGGGATATTTGTGTAAACAAGAATCAGTGTGTCCTCCCCTCTCGTTGAAAATTCCACATGCTGATGAAATTTAAGAAGCACTGACTTGAGATTTGTCTTTCAAGGTGTAAATTCTGCAGCTCGCTAATAGCTCCACACAGTTGTATGATGTCAGTTCATGTCAGTTTACTTCACACACACACACACACACACACACACACACACACACACACACACACACACACACACTTTCACACCAGTGTCACCAGTTCTACTTCTGGCATGTATTTGGGAGGTGAGAGGAAGCAGGAGCACCCAGAGGAGCCCATGACATGGAGAACCTGTGAAGCACCACACAGACAGTAACCCAAGCTCAGGCTCAAACTGGGGACTCTGAAGCTGGAGCATGTTGGATAAAAGATAAATGCAAATATAACAAATGTATAGATCTGTGCACTTTAGACATGATTCACTTCAATAAATTTTGCTTACAATTTATTATTAAAAAACACAGTTTATTGTAATAAAATGGAGAAATGTTGATTGGATTCACTCTGGATCCCTTAGTATCACTTCTCTCTTTTCTTTCTAAAACCCTTGAACGAACTGTCTACAATCAACTGTCTCTCCATCTCTCGCAGAACAACCTCCAAGAGCCCAACCAGTCTGGCTTCAAACCAGCACACTCCACAGAGACTGCCCTTTTGGCTGTCACTGAGAAGCTACATGCTGCTAGATCAGCCAAACTGTCTTCATCCTCCTTGACCTTTCAGCAGTGTTTGACACAGTGAACCACAAGGCTCTCTCATCCACCGTCAGCCTAGGAATTCGTGGTGCAGCATGGCAATGGTTTGCTTCCTACCTGGAAGGTTGGTCATATCAGGTGACATGGAGGGGATCCACATCTGCTCCCTGCAGACTCTCCACTGGTGTCCCTCAAGGCTCAGTACTTGGTCCTCTCCTGTTCTCCCGCTATACTTGATCTCTTGGTGCGGTCATGTCCTCACATGGATTTTCATACCACTGCTATGCAGATGACACTCAACTCATCCTCTCCTTCCCTCCCTCAGACACTAATGTTTCTGCTCGGATATCAGCATGTCTGGCAGACATCTCATCATGGATGACAGCTCATCAGCTGAAACTTAATCCCAGCAAAACTGAACTGCTGTTCATCCCAGGTGATTCATCCCCATCTCAGGATCTTGCAATCTCCCTAGACAACTCTGATCTCACCTTCGGTTACCGCACGCAACCTTGGGGCAACCATGGGCAATCAACTGTCCTTTTCCTCTCACACTGGTAATCTGACACGCTCATGTCGATTTTTCTTTTATAACATCAGAAGAATTCGTCCATTTCCTTCCACACAGGACACACAGGTGCTTGTTCAGTCCCTTATCATTTCAAGACTGGACTACTGCAACTCACTCCTGGCAGGTCTGGTCCATTTGTCCTCTGCAATTGATCCAGAATGCAGCTACACGACTGGTTTTCAACCTTCCTAAATTCTCTCACATCACCCCATTGCTACCCTCCCTCCACTGGCTTCCTGTAGCTGCTCGCCTACAAAGCCAAAAACGGACCAGCACCCACTTATCTCAAAGCTCTTATCACATCCCGCATGGCACCACGCTTCCTCGAATCCTCTAGCACTGCTCGACTGGTCCCACCATCTGTCAGGGTACAAGGAAGGCATGCATTGAGACAATTCTCTGTTCTGCCACTAAGGTGGTGGAATGAGCTTCCACTACATGTCCAAACAGCTGAGTCTTCAAAAAACATCTAAAGACTTTCCTCTTCCTAAAGTACTTAAATTAGCACAAAAAAATTGTTATCTGAGCGCTTGTTTATTACCTCCCCAACTGAGTTTTTGGACTGATGGTATTCCTAGTTTGTGACCTAGTGAGCCAGTATCAGAATGTATTTTTGATAGACTTCAACGCACTATTGTAAGTCACTCTGGATAAAGGCGTCTGCCAAATGCCATAAATGTAAATGTGATTACTTGCTCGAAGTCTCAGACCCTCAGCTTTGAAGTGTAATAGGACAAAACTATGCGCTCTCCTGTTTATGTGTGGACCTCCCTAACACACAAAGTGAGATTTTCACACTGTTTTGTCCTATCTGACCTCAAAGCTGAGATCTGAGACTTCAATCTGAGGATACAATTTATTACAGCCAGTAGGATGGAACATTTATCGGTCGATTAAAACGAAACTAAGTACACTCCTGTTTATTTCTCGACCTCCCTAACACATGCTGTGAATTTGGAGAAAATTGGTGAAAATAAAAATTTTTGCCCCAAAAAATCTAAGGGGTTAAATTAGACTTTCTCAGATTTTCTCCAAATTGGTTACGGACATTAACATAAACAGGAGCAATTTTAGTTTCTTCAAACCTGAGTTCTGATTTCCAGATTTCCAGGTTTTGCGCACACACATTGTGATAATTCGGTAGTTTTAAGGTGGACATGCAGTGCATGAAATAAAATTAAGTTTATCTTTTACTTTTGTGTTTTTACTGTTTATTGTGTATGAGTGAGTTAGCTAGCTTGCTCTGAAGCAGAGATGTTTCTTCAATCTCACCAATATTGCAGTCAAAGCTAAAATTTAAAACCTGTTACTGAGAGTTGATTAAATGTAATTAACTTTAACGTCATGAATGGATGCATTAAAATGAAGTGGTTACAGGCATTTCTTATAAATGGGTAGTTGATCTAGTTCCAACCATTGAGTAAAGTTTTTGAGGCTTTTGGGGGTGTTGAGTTTCTTTTAAAATGTGATTTTGAAACTTCTAAATTATATCAAGCAAGTCAGGTATTATTATTACACAACTTTCTGGATCAAAAGTGTAACAATAGGGTTCTAAGATCTGTTTCCTGCACAGGTCAGAAAGAGAAATCTTGTATTTGACTGTTCTGTGGATGAGTTGGAAAAAAATTAGAATAAAATATCTCTCTTTTCTGATCTTAACCCAAGGCTGAAGAAGTTCATTTTAAAATGATCAATGATATCTATCAATGTAATGAGTTCTTAAGACCCAGATTTAGTATGGCTTCTAATATGTGCACTTTTTGTGAAGATGAAATAGGAACACTGGAACATTTGTTTTATGCTTGCAAATTTTGTTGATAGATAGATAGATAGATAGACAGATAGATAGATAGATAGATAGATAGATAGATAGATAGATAGATAGATAGATAGAACTTTCAGGTGACCTGCATCTTTGGGTAAAGACAAAATATTTAATACCTGATAGAATTTAATTTATGGTAAATAATATTCTGATATTAATTAAATATTATATACATAAATGTAGGTTCTACAAAAAGCTCCCAGATTTATATCTCTCCAAAATGAGTTGATATTTCACAAATATCTAAAGAATATCTGTAATAAGAATGCCCTATTTTTAGTTGATTTATTGAAAGTTTACTTTGAATGATAACCCCTTTGAAGTGTTTTCTCGTCATCTTTATTGTCATTTAATGCCTTTGCTACTGCTCAGCTATTTTTTGTTTGCGATTATTTAAGTATTGTTACTGTAATGCCTGTTTTATATTGCATTAAAAAAAAAAGATTAGCTACCTAATTGCTAGCTTCTTTTGTTCAAACAGCTAGTCTTTATGATGTTTGTAAACCACAAATTATACTGAAAAAAGTAAATATTGTGCAGGTATAAATAGCTAACTCAGCACACAATGTTCTTTGTAATTTGACTAGCTAGCTAGAAATTAGCTGACTTGACCCGGATATGAGGACGCGTTCGTGATGTTCATTGTGCACAGTCCTAAATTGTTCAGCTGGGATGTGAGTGCACGACTTTTTCTCACTGTGCCTTTTCAACAAAACGTGCAGTGAAAATATTTATTTTGAATGCACTGTAGTCTATTTTTTTTTTTAATTAGGATTATATTATTAGATTTATTCTCAAAGCACAGTGGTAACAGGTGGAAAACTACAGAGCTAAATGTATGTTAGTGAATAAAACCGGCCTTGTGTTTGTGTTCAACGTCCATCTCCAAGGTGACATTGACACAGGGTGTATAGCAGGAATTAAAGCTTGTGTGTGTGTGTGTGTGTGTATTCTGACTGTACATGGACGTTTGTGTGTTCACACAGTGATATAAAGATATGGAAATAAGCACTGCGCTCGCTCGCTCTCTCTCTCTCTCTGTGTGTGTGTGTGAGAGAGACAGAGACAGAGAGAGAGAGAGAGAGAGAGAGAGAGAGAGAACAGAACTGAACAATAAAGTTTCCTGTTTATTTGGTCTGTTTAAACCATCTGTCACTTTGAGCTTTGGGAACGGAGTGTATGTGTGATTGCTGTAATTCAGACACACGCCGTATTCCACGTTTTGATTGAATTATTCCTTGTTTTCTGAGAGTGATTCTGGTTCTGATGTGTTGCTTCGTGTTAGTTTTCCCTCAGTCCTACGTTCTGACCTCAGGCATAAACTTTAATTACAACTGTCACATTTCCTCTAATAAACACACACTTCTGCTCCACATGATCACAAATGAAATGCAGGCTGCAAAAAAGGAATTGAATGGATTTGAATTGAATGGATTATTTGATTGTATGTGGGAATTCATTGAGGATGATCCTGAAAATCAAAGAGTCTTTATGATGTCCAGGCTTGGGTATAGAGTGCAAAAATAAACAATAACAATAAAATAATATTTAAATCAATCAGTGCGTGACTTTCATTCTGTAGTTTAATAAAAGTCAATGTCTACTTTAATCAACACGTCTAACAAAATACATTATAGCCAACGTAAAGCTACAGAGAGAGAGAGAGAGAGAGAGAGAGAGAGAGAGAGAGCGAGAGAGAGAGCATTCACAAACATTATGAAAAAGGGACTGGAATGAGAATACAAGTAATAAATAAAACCAAATAAAAATGAAATAAACTCTAAAACAGCCATAAACTGATAATGATCTAAAATGATACATTTAAAGACTAAAAGCCAAAAAGTGATAATATCAGGATAATAAAATAAAATTCGTAAAACAGTTCCACATGAAAGAAAGTGAAATGAGTTTGACTACAGGATTGTTCAAGTTAAATAATAATTATATTATTATAATAATGATTGTAAATTCATGATGTAAATTAGATAGTAAGAGTCCTTAACTGGGTGTATGAAGGGAACCACACAAACACAGTTTTTTTTTTTTATATACAAGAACACTGGTGGATGATGTCTTCACACTCTAATCCACTTAACATGCTTTTGGGAGGTGAGAGGAAACCTGAGAGGAAACCTGAGAACCTTGAGAACCTGTGATGCTCCACACAGTCAGAAACCTGAGCTCAGGATGGAACCTGCAGCTGTGAGATGGTCACGTGACCTGTTTATCATCAAAAAACTAAAAAAAAAAAAAAAAAGCTGTTAATAACACAACAGTTAGCAGATTATGGAGGCTGTGAGGAGGCTATTAGTCTGAGGTTCAGTGTGACTTTGAGCTAAAACAATGATACAGATGGAAAAATACTAAATACATATGATTAAATATGACTTCTGTCTGGTTTCTGTGATGCAAAAAGAACACTGTAGAACAACAAAAAAGAAACGATCACTATATAATAATTCACTTTTCTGCTCCACGAAATGTAACATCATTATCGCCAACAAATAAAAACAACACTAAAGTTTCAGAATCAGTCGATTGAAGAGTGGAACCTTTTCCCTCATGTTTGCATGTTTATGCTATTATCCCATAGATGGAGAAACATATATGTGAAACTGTGTAACATTTTTACTACAGTGATGTTATCTTGTGATAATTTTTTTTTTAAATGTTTTTTTTCTGTAATTTATATATTTTAGGCTAATACAATGTTAGCTAGCTAGAACTAGCATATGTATGATTTAGCCAAGGCACATCAGACAAGGAGAAAAGCTTCAGTAAGCCTGTAGTACAAAAAATAAATAAAACAACAACAATCTAGCGTTCCATCTAAGAAGGAATTCAATTTTAGGAAAAGCTTTTCTGACTTTCTGAGAGAGTTCATATTAAACAGCACAAACTCACAGGAAGTGATCAAGCACAGTAAAACAGATCGTGATGTGATGTCACACCACAGTTTGTATAAAACAGACCCAGGTCCTTTTTGAATTTCACTGGACACAGGTCATCAGATTGGGTGGGGAAAGTGGCTTGTTGGAGAGTGGTGGGTGGACATGAACACGCCACACACTGATAAGTAGCTCAATAAACATAACTGAAGTTTTATCCGTGAATTTTATCCCTGCATTGGAATACAAGGCTAATAATTTAGAAACATCTATCTGATAGATAGATACATACATACATAGATTATCATAAAAATAATATGTTAAAATACAGGAGTTATTGTTATTCTGTTACAAAATGCACAAAATGATTTATGAAATGATTGAGCTCTCATTATATGTCAGTTCAGTGTGTGTGTGTGTGTGTTAGAGATCCTGCAGTTACACATGTCCTCCTGCATGTTCCCTCAACTGTCTCCATGGTGATCAAGCGAGTCTCTGATTCTGAAAGTGTTTCTGCAGTGAAACTCGATTTGTCAGTCAGGAAGCAGACTTGTGTGAGACGTGTGAGGCTCTTCCACGTGTCGTCCTGCGTGTGAGTGCAGAAAACGCAGGCGCAGCTCCTCAGGGCCACTGCAGTGTGCAGACAGTGAATGAAACACAGCCACACGCCGTTCATTTCCAGGTACGGAGGAACTTCTGTCCCGGACCCCAAGATGAAGAGCAGCAGGAGCAGGAAGGAGCTCCAGGTGGACAGGAAGTGGCACACAGATTCCCTCAGATGTTCAGCATTCGTTCTCCTCACTGAGCGTATGTAGCAGGCCACGCCCACCAGCATCAGCAACAACGCCCAGGCCACCTGCCGGCTCTGAGCCCCGTCCGTCACGTGACACCACTGCAGGGTGACGTGATCATCCTCGTCTCTCGTGAGTGGGTGAGAATCGGGGACGGTGAAGACGTACAACACGGCCAGAGTCCACAGCAGAAACACGACAGTGGCGTGGACGAGCATTTGCACGGGACGAGGACAGGGACAGCGCGTGCTCCACACGACATCCAGTCCAGAGAGGATGAAGAAGGGCCAGTGCAGAACCCCCTGGATGGAACACGCCGCCTGCACCAGAACACACACGTGGTACTTAGTGAGGTGCAGCCCGAACACCGTAACGTCCTGCGCCAGGAACACGCAGGTGACACTCAGGTGCAGAAGGGCGTCGCCCAACGCCACTGATACGTAGAACACGCCCCAGAAGCTCCGCCCCACATGACCCTTCTGCACCACCAGCACCACCAGCACCACCCAGTTCAATAACGTCTTCATCCACAGAGTCACCAACAGGGTCGCCATGGAAACCTCCATTACTCACACTCACACACACTTACAAATACTTACAGACACTCATACACACAAAATACACACACTTATAAACACTCACACACACAAAATACACACACTTACAAACACTCACACACAAATTCACGCATACATGCTCGTACACGGTCACACACTCTTCCTCTATGAGCAGCTCAGGTGAAACAGCGTGCAGTTCCTGGTTCAGTGTGGACTTTATCACACAGACACACCCTACAACCCTGCCCTAACCACAAACACACACACACACACACACACACACACACACACACACACACACACACACACACACACACTTTAACACTCTCACTTATGACCTTTAAGCCATAAAGACACATGAAATGAAATATAAAATGAAATATTTACCAAAATATCCACATCATTCATTAATCTTGTCCAATATTCAAAATCAAACGATCAAAATATCTCATTGTAGTATCAGCTCATTGTTCATTTAACTGAAGCTGTTTCCGGTGAACAGCGCATCGTGTGTGAAACTGTCCGACACAGAGCTCACAGACTCCCAGTGAAGCCTGTCAATCTCTGCGTGTTTATTGCGACTTCAGGTACACTGTGTTTTAATGGGAGGAATTAACGCTCCGTGTGCTTTTAACGTGTTTTGAGCCACACCCTGACGCACAGCTTCTCCTTTACGGTGATTGGTAGATCTCTCAAAGGGGCGGGACCTCATAACCAGCTGCCAATCAGCGACACGGTAATTAACATGACTGACATCTCAAACTTAAACTCGGAGCTCGGAGCTGACGGAGGTGTAATTAGTAAATATTTTAAATAAATTGAAATTATAAAGTTCTGTTTGATTGTCTGTGTTCTGTTCTGAAATGTGTTGTTTACACGTCTAGGTAGCAGTCACTTCCTTCTTCAGCTAGCAGCTGAACTGCTTTTCGGGATGAAATGACCGCTGACCTGATTTTAGAGAAGTCTTTTGATTCTCATTGTAACACTATCCCACCTTCTCACAACAGCTGCTGTGCTGATATCTGTGACCTGTCGAAATCTGTGACTAGAGGTCGCTGTTCAGTAAATGTCCGCGCGAGAATGCGCCTGACGCTCGTGCTCGTGTGCGTGCTCGTGCTCGTGTGCGTGCTCGTGACCGCGCCATGACAATGTGCAGGGGAGAAACGGGCGGTGCTGCTAAACACCAACACCTTTCTTAAAGAAATATGCTCCGACAAGCGATCCAGATGCTGTGGGTGTTTTATTATTCTGATTGTTATTTTTACTTATTTTGTATTATTCAGATTGTTTTATTATTTTTTTTTATGAAATACATAATTCAAATATATTTCTTTTACTTGTATTATTCTTTATATTCTTTGTATTATTTTTAATCACCTAATATGGTAATATCACCTAATAATAAGTGTCTCAGTCTTACTCAGATCATGTCTAATGAACTCTCTGTTATCCTCTAAAAAGTTTTTTTAGACCAGGTATAAAGAAACAGCAGGGTCACCAATTCTGACAGCACAATATAAGTAATATATATTGTGGCCCGAGTCCTCTGGGATAGGCTCCAGGCTCCATGCCACCCTAGTTAGCATAAGTGGTACAAAAAAATGGATGGATGATTGGATTGATTTTGATCGCATGACTGTTTTTTGTGAACGTGACTGAATAGTGCGTTCTTGAGGAGCAGGGGTTGTGCAGCCGGACAGTGGCTCTCTGTGAAAACAGATAGAAAGTCATTTGGTGTATTTGCCCTGAAAGTATGTGTTATGTTGGCTTGACATAATAATCTGAAACAGCTGTTCAGACAACCTCAAATTTCATTTTGACAAGCAGCTTTTCTAGTGTTTTAACAGTTGTATGACATGTAATGTAGTTTTTTTTTGTTTTTTTTTTAAGTTGTTGTCTTTGTCTTTTGTAACTCAGTTTGCTGACAATATCCTCTGTGGAAAGACAGCTGAGGGCCTTATATTCCCAACAAGTGAGGATGACCTGAAAAAGTACAGAAAGATCGCACATACTCTCGTTGAAGAGACTGGTTTTATTCTTTGGTTTATTCTTCAGATTTTTAGAAGTGAGGTTTATTTAGATTAAAAAATGCAAAATGTGTTAAATGCTTTGACTTTTGCCCTCTGTGGTTTTGGTGTTGGTATGAAGTCATTTTGAATAACAGATGCCAGTTTTCCCACAGTGGTTAGTGTTTCATTTCGAACAATTGTTAAATGCTTCCCTGGCAAGGCCTTACTATGGATGTATTTCATCTAGATACTCTGTCAGAGCTGTGCTACTACTGTGGCATGCAAGATGGCCAGAAGCCTGAAAAGAAGGGAGCTAATAGACATCACTCCACTATCAACTGGGTAAGAATGCATCCTTAGCAGAGAGTCAGTTGGTCTGATTCCTGAAATCTGAGCAGAGTGCATTTCTGTGTAAATTATTTGTAAAACCATTATTAAAGAAATTGCAATATTATAATGCATATTCTTTGGCCTTGTTCTCAATACTAATTTTAAAGCAAAATAGAATAATCATTTGAAGACTTTAAAGTATTTGATTCCCCTTCAGGTTCAGTGTTGTACATAAAGGTTATTCATTAGGTGCTGTTTGGAGGACTGTAGAGCCACAAAAGCTGTTTTATAGAATTAGCCATTGCAGAATCTGCACTTGTCTAAAATTATTAGGCAATAAGTGAAGGTATTACATGGTATTAGGTATTAAGTGGTGAAAACTGTGCATTTGTATCCATGTCTTGTGCCTTTCATTTAGTCTTTCTATTTTATTATTTTTTTAATGACAACTACAGCAGATGGTTCCACCAAGACTGTGTTGTGACTGACAATTTCCTTTGCCCAGCATGCATTTCAAGTACATGTCTACAGTATATAGGCTTCCTTAGTTCTGTTGAACACTGATTTGGGACTGACAACAATTTCCTGTGTTTAAAGTATATATCTACAATATTTTGTCCTCTTTTATATACAATTAATTTGTTGTATATATGTGTAAGACTTAATTTATCCTATTTTTATACAGTATTTAAAATATATTTCTACAAATAGTCTATTAAATCGCTTTACTGTTAGTAATAATCTTCAAAAAGTTTCCAGAAATTACACCGTTCCATCTCCATCCATTATATAATTATTTTATATATATATATATATATATATATATATATATATATATATATAGTTTCTGTTTACACGGGGTTACACTAAAAAAAAGCTCTACCACACATGGGGGCACTGTTACAATTGTTTCTTTAATGGATTACACAGATTGTAAACATCACATGGATGAATTTGTATAGCATTAGAAGACACTTTCAAGAAATAACAGAAGGGTAACTAATTTAGGTATCCACTTATATTGTGCTTTCAGAATTGGTGACCCTTCTGTTTCTTTATACCTGGTCATATACCAAACTAAAAAAAACTTTTTAGAGGATAACAGAGAGTTCATTAGACATGATCTGAGTAAGACTGAGGAACATTAGAGACACTTATTAGAGAAAAATTGGGAGTATTGGATTTCTGTCACTTTTAATATTAACATAATTTAATATTCCAGTGTCAGACTTTGTGAACCTGCTGTTTCTCTAAACTTTTTCATAAACCAGTGTAGGGAACACAGATACATCACCAGATTAAGTGATTAAAAATAATACAAAGAATATAAAGAATAATACAAGTAAAAGAAATATATGTATGTATTTCATACAAAAAAAAACCCTGAATAATACAAAGTAAGTAAAAATAACAATCAGAAGAATAAAACACCCACAGCATCCGGATCGCTTGTTGGAGCATACTTCTTTAGGAAAGGTGTCAATCAATTTGCATGATGAAATAAATCAATTCAGTTCTAAACAAATTAATGGTAATTAATTCATATGGAGAAAATAAATAAATAAATCACAGTCCCATAACACTGCATGTGTCAGCTTAGCTGCACAGAGCACTTTACAAGGGGGAAAAAAATTACATGAATGAAATGTCACACCAAAAATAACAAAACACTGCAAATTAAGCACAAAAAAAAAACTCTTAAATAGAACAAACCTCACAAAACAAAAGCCCCCACACACATTAAAAGCACACATGCTTGGGAAGCCAGAGACACATGAAAAGTGAAGACAACATGCAAAAGCAGAAACCTAACTAACCAGTCTCATTCACAACAAGCGCAGACCCCCCACACAGAGACTAGCCAAGCTGAAGAGACAAAACAAGACAAAACAAGACAAAACAAGACAAAACAAAAGCAACACAAGAGGAACAGCGAGCAAATCAAATCTTCACCGAAGGCTATCGCAGCATACCAAACCACCCACATCTACCCCTACATCTCATCCTCCAGAATGCAAACCGCTATTCATTAACACACTCCACATGTGAGGAAGAACCCAAGCTCGAGTTGTCCTTACAGGCGCCTGCTTAAAAACCCTCCAAATCCGGTTACTTAACCAACCAAATTCAGATGTACATTTTGTCACATACACAGTACGACGTGTGGTGAAATGCTTTTTACGACTGTCCGTGACATAAAATAGAATTTATCTTTAGAGTTAGAAAATGGGAAAGTATTAAAAGAAAAAGTATAAAAATATAATGTGAGGATTTAAAGATGGCGGCGGCAGCAGTAGTCTGATAAAGTGCAGATATGTGCAGTTGTTTTGTGCAATATAATGCTGTGCAACATTAAACTGGGGTAGTTGTGTGAAATTGCCCACATATATAATAAATATTTATGACTACAGGATACGTGTAATACAGGATAAAATGGTTACTGGAGGTGAATGAAAATTAAACGAGGACAGCAACGCCCAGGAGTTTAATTTTAAAATCAGGGAGAAAAAAGGTGACAGTAAAATCCATTAGCTGTGTTCATTATTAGTCTTAGATTATGTGGAGTGTCTGCTGTACAAGTTCCACCACTGACACACACTATTGGTGCATATATATATATATATATATATATATATATATATATATATATATATATATATGTATATATATATGTATATATAAAACACACACACACACTTTCTCTTGCATGTGCAAGAGTACAAGGGAATTTTTCCGGAACGTCCAGAAGTCGTTTCATTGTAACCGGTGTTTCTGTAACCCCTTTGCTCATCAGTGCACTCAACAAACCATTATTCCATAATTTTTTCCTCAACATTGAGTGAATCCATACTTTTTTCCTCTATTTGATTTGGAAAATGACATGCCATTAATAAAAAAAATGTCACTGAATTTTTTTGCTGTATGTTTCACAAAGCCAGAAGGTTACGCTATTGAACAAAACCTTTTTTGTGTCATTTCTGTGATTTGTTTGTTTGCTATAAAGTAAAAAGTCTGGGTGAACATCCTCTAAGTGTGGTGATTCCATAATTTTTGCCAGGGGTTGTAACACAGCATGCCATCCGATTACAATGAAACAACAGCATTTAGTACGTGCACAAGCACGCAAGAGTGTGTGCAATTGAATGTATGAGCAAACCTGTGCATTTGCACGCATAATCTGTCACAAATATCTGTAAACAGCATGTGTCACGTGCAAGTATTTTATATAAGTCTGTTATCTTTAAAAGCAGCTCGTGTCAACACCTTATACATCTCAGCGATACTAACAAAGCTCCCCAAACCAGTCCAACCTGCTCATAAGGATAACGTGTGTTTGTGTGTGTGTGTCCATGGCAGGCAGGCTGATGCAAGTTTTAGAGAGCACAGGGAAAACAGAAGTTGTTTGTTTGGTTTTTTTTGGCACACACACACACAAGCACACACAGATCCAGTAATATTCCCCCACAATATAAAGACACAAATACAGGACAGATGTTTCACTCAAATCACACAAAAGGATGAATCAAATTCCACATATACACATTTCACAACCCCACCTCCAAACACACACGCACACACACACACACACACACACACACACACACACACACACACACACACACACACACACACACAC
>JAKKZN010000004.1:21039189-21058738 GCA_033441825.1 Pangasius elongatus
GTGAGAACACAGTCTGAGCTCTCTGGCTCTCCGGCTCTGTGTGTGTCGGCCCGTCTCTACACTCAGACTGTGCTCTCTCTCTCTCACTACTATTCATCATCTCTCTCTCTCTCTCTACTAATCCTCATCTGTCTCTCTACTATTCCTCATCTGTCTCTCTCTCTCTACTATTCCTCATCGGTCTCTCTCTCTCTCTCTACTATTCCTCATCTGTCTCTCTCTCTACTATTCCTCATCTCTCTCTACTATTGATCATCTGTCTCTCTCTCTACTATTCCTCATCTCTCTCTACTATTCATCATCTGTCTCTCTCTCTCTCTCTCTCTCTCTCCTATTCCACATCTGTCTCTCTCTCTCTCTCTCACTACTATTCCTCATTTCTCTCTCTCACTCTCTCTCTCTCTCTACTATTCCTCATCTCTCTCTCTCTCTCTACTATTCCTCATCTGTCTCTCTCTCTCTCTACTATTCCACATCTGTCTCTCTCTCTCTCTCTCTCTCTCTCTCTCACTCACTACTATTCCTCATCTCTCTCTCTCTCTCTACTATTCCTCATCTGTCTCTCTCTCTCTCTACTATTCCTCATCTGTCTCTCTCTCTCTCTCTCTCTCTCTCTACTATTCCTCATCTGTCTCTCTCTCTCCACTATTCCTCATCTGTCTCTCTCTCTCTCTCTCATTCCTCATCTGTCTCTCTCTCTACTATTCCTCATCTATCTCCCTCTCTCTTCCTCTCTCCATCTCATCACCTGTCTCTCCTCCTCTGTATCATATATCTAAATTATCTAAATAATATCTATACTATAAAATCTATGAAATAAAATACTGTATCTAAATTCAGTTCAGTGAGCTTTATTGACCGTTACTGCAGTTAAATTACTACCAAAACACTTCAACTATTTAAACAAATAGCATAAAACGCTTTCTCTCTCTTCATCCTCTCTCTGCCTGTAATAACATAATCAACACTTCTCTCTCATCCGTTTCTGACAAATTGAATAACTATTTAAACCCGCACAGCTACATACTTTTATACTTACAATCAAATCATCAACAACAGAAAAACAGAAAAATATGAAGTTTGAAATAAACGACGCGTGTGAAGAAAATCACACCGAGCCGCGACCCATCTCCTCCGCAGAGCCCTAAAGCTGCGGCTCGTTTCTACCTAGTTAGGGACACTACATGTCGCACTGAATAACGGCATCTGCGCCGTGTAGCGCGCTGCAGGCCGCCGATTGAAACACAGCCATAATGCGCTAAACCCAGCTAGGAGAAAAACACACACACACACGCGGACGCAGTGTTGTCCCGATGAGAAAAAAGGTTAACATTAATAAATTACCTGTTAAATACGCGTGTGCTACCGGAAGCAGTCTGAGGGAGAGGCTAGGCTAGTTAGCTCGTCAGCTAACGAAGGTTTTGCTGATGTTATCGCCGCGCGAGCCTCCGCGAGAGAGGAAAAAAATCTCGTTTCTCGCATCAGAGAGGAAAATTGGATATTTATGAGAGAACACGAGAGAAAAAACAACAATACAAACGATAACTACACGCTTTCTGTCTAAGCATATTCTCACAGCAAGAACCTGAAGACGATTTAAATGGACTTACCGTCTCTCTCTCTCCGTGTGTGTGTGTGCGTCTCACTCTCTCGCTCTGTGTGTGTGTGTGTGTGTGTGTCTCTCTGTCTCTCTCTCTCTCCCTCTGTCTGTGTGTGTGTGTGTGTGTGTGTGTCTATCACTCTGTCTGGGTTTCTCTCGACAGCACGAGACGTGTAAACGTCACTTCACTGCGCTTCTACCCGTATTCCGCACGATCCCCGCCCTTCTGAGGTACGATTGGCTGCCAGGAATCGCTGCAAAATGGGCGCTAGCCAATCACAGTGCGGGGGACTCGGGGTGGGCTCTAAAACACAACGGATTTTTCCTTTGATCGACGCAGGGAAACAAGTTCAAGTTTCGAAATGATTTCCGCGGAGACATCGAGATCCAAGCTAGAGTTTAACCTTATTTACTTTCGTCAACATTTCCATAAAGTTATTTTAGTTATTATAGCTTTCAATTCTTTAGCTCAGTCTTTTCCACAAGAAAAGGAGGACAGTGAGAGAATCTCTGTCTCTGATTCACGGTAATTTGTTTTTAGATTTGCAGCAAATACAGTTCACTTGGGGGGAAAAAGTTCAGACTTATTTTGAAAACTTTTAGAATAAGCTGCAACAATACAACTAATACTACTGTGACCTCTGACCTCTAAACTTTTCATGACTGAAAACCTGAGATGTTTTAAAATTTACTTGAACACAAATGAATTCACTGTATTTTGCATATCTTGAGAGAGAAGAAATATCTATTTTTTTATTTTCACATATCTTTCTCTTGAAACGTCTTCAGATGCATCCTCCAGTTTAAGGCTGATCAGAAGCCACGCCCATTACCACGCTCCTCAGCGCCCCTGAAATTATGGGATAGCATATTTGCTAGCATAGCGTTCTGGATTAGCAGAAAATTATAACATTTTGGGGGAAAAATTTTAAACATACAGTTGTATGATGGGAAGCTGAACACACACACACACACACACACAGTTCAAGTAATTAAAAGTGTCAGAACACTGTTGCCAGGCAACAGGGAAAACTGAACACGGAGCATAATAAGCTAGCTAATGGCTGCGGAAAATATTTGGCTAGCGCATAACCAACCATTAAATACACAGTGAAACGGTACAGTGACAGTGTACCTGTGTACATACAGAACCATCTGAAACATCATTTACCTCAGATGTGTTGATGAATTACAAAAAAAAAAAAAAAGACTTTATAACAAGTGATACTCTTTATTACACGCGTTAACCACTAACAATACATGTGGACTTCTCACAAACACAACTTAGTTTAAACATGATGTTAAAGTAATACTGACTCATATGTTTTTCTTTTCATATAGTTAATATCCAAGGAATAAAAAAACTTGGAGCATGCCTGATATGAAGCAAAATTACAGTTACTACCAAAAATTTATTTTCCTGTAACAGAACATCCCCAAATATCTTTTTCCTCTTATACTACAGCAATTGGCCAGTAATCACCTATTTTTAATCTATTAAAGCGTTATCGTTTTTTGATTTAATATTGTAGAATGTTCATGGAACAAGTTAGTTCCTGTTGTCACTTATGTTATAGCAGCTATAAACAGTCATTCTCTCACCAGTCTCTCTTTTTTCTCACTCTTGAAGTTACTAAGACAAAAAAAGCACAGCTTGTCATGTTATTGAGAAAGCGCAAAGCCCAAACTCCTCCTGAAGATGACAGAAAACATAAGAGTTACAGCTTTATCTCTGACTCCTACAAAGCACTGACACTGGAGACTCCGTCTGTACGTGTATATAAATGTCTTCTTACTTCCGGAAGAAGGAAACTTCGCCATATCAACAATTACACACATTTATAAATCGGTTTATGTGGAGTGTCCACTGTACAAGTCCCTGTAAATGAGCTGTTACTATAGAAATGATAACATGCTACTAGAACATTATTCCAGAATAAACTATATCCGTCCTCGGTGAGCTGCTGCTCAGTCAGTGTTAAAGTTCCTCAGCAGCCATTTGTCAGGCTGTATTGAGATGTTAAAGAGTCAGCGTGTATTCACACACTCATTCAGTAACGCCACACTGCATTCACACTCTGAAAGCTCACACAGTGATGGGTGTGGCCCGAGGTGCTGTGTTTGTGTTTCACTTCAGTCCCAGGGCCTGATCACAGAACCTCCACACACACACTCACACACACACACTCTTAACCCAACAGCAGTGAAAAGGAGCTTCACAGCGAAACACTGATTTCTGATTACATACAGGGTTTGTCAGCTGGTCAGAGCATACACCACAGTAACACCACATGCTGTGTGTGTGTGTGTGTGCATGCAATACTTTCTGCATTTCATTCAGTGTGTGAAGGATAGAGGCAGAAATTCGATACACACAGTTCATTAGATGGCTTTCTGGAAGTCTAAATGCTCCCCTGAGAAATATTTCTCTCTGAGAAATATTCTCTCTCTCTCACACACTTATTGTAGTTACCGGTTTACTTATTGTAATTACATCAATGCTGAAAGTAAAAGCTAATGGTGATGTGTGACATGATCAAGTTTGTGTTCTTGTTTATTGCATGTTTAATAAACATTTCTTCTTCTTCTTCTTTTTTTTTTTTTAGAATAACAACAAACGTGAACAAGTGTGACATTTACACTCAGTATGCTGTCAGGTTTTCATGTCTCAGCACACACACACACACTCTTTTTTAAAATTCACACACAGTGAACAGATTCACACTGATCTCTTGACCCCCATGTCTCCCACTGTGACCTCCTGACCCCTGCTGGTTTGTGCAGTCACATGACCTCAGCTTACAAGGGTCAAAGCTAAGGCACCATTTGTTAAGTCTGCAGTGTATTTGTGTGTATGCATCTGCATTTAGCTTTGGGTCTAATTCAGATGCAACCTGCAGAACCTGACCCTTTTTTTTGTTTGAAACTGAATAGCACTGGATTAGGAGTGAAGTGCTCCTAATATATCTAATCAATTGCTTCCTATTAGGTATCTTATTAGTGCACTAGATTGTGTGACACTAAGTGAGACAGCGAGTCTTACAGTCCAGTGTGTGTGTGTGTGTGTGTGTGTGTGTGTGTGTGTGTGTGTGTGTTATATGGTATTTAATTGTTCAGTTTTTATAGTTTGACATGGAAGCAACATCATCTGATTCTTTTCTGTCAAAAAACAAACAAACAAAAAAAAAAATGATTTATTTAACCATTTAAATTGGGGAGGGCTTAGGAGGCAGATAAACAGTAAATAGAGCTGAACTCTGCTTTTATAGGTTGATGTAAATGTAAATAATTTCTAACCTGATCTTTGAACTTCATTTACATATTCAACACATTAACCCCCTTGACTCTGCCAATTAACTTCTCTGTCCTGAAGATGTCAGAAAACTTAAAAGTTACAGCTTCACCTCTATTACAAAGTGTTGACACTGGACACTCCTTCCATACATGCTAAATAAATTACAGAAAGTTCACCACATTGATTATTTTACATTTGTTTATGTGGAGCGTCCGCTGTACAAGTCCCGGTGAATGAGCTGTTACTATAGAAACACTAACGTATTAAAATGAGCACATTAATATAAACCTGTGATTTGCAGCTGCACTATTGTCAGAGCTGCTGTTGTAGAACATTAATCAACACCTTCTGAACAATCACAATGCACAATTCAACAGCGTTGTGAAATAGTGTAATAGGAGTGCAATAACAGTGTAATAAGTCTTTGATCATCACTATTATCCCAAGTGTTTTTATTTAAAACTGATTTTTTTTCCCTGTTTAACAGCTTCATCAGAGAAACAGAAATAATAACATCGATAATAATAAAAAAATAACAGGAATAAGAACAGTGGAATTGCATTAGTGTTTCATTTCATCTAAAACAGAGGAGGGAATGCCAGAGCTCTCTCTCACACACACACACACACGCATGCACAAGGTATACAGAATGAGAGCAGTATGTAGCATGTAGTGTGTGAGGAACACATAATGAACTGTAAAGGAGGTACTTGTTAATGAGCTCCAATATATGCTGTGTATATGTGTGTGTGTGTGTGTATATACACACACGTAGTGTATAATTTGGTCATTTTTTTCCAAGGTCCAGTAGGAGACAGCCAGAGCAAGGCAGACCAGGAGACAGAGTGAGACAGATAGTGTGAGGCAGATAGTGTGAGGAGCGAATCTATGGACTAAAAAAACAGATTTGGCAAAAACAATGGTAGCTCCGCACACACGTACAGTCCTCATCTGTCTCGGATGTTGAATGAGTGTCTAAGCACATACACTCTCCTTACACACACTCCTCTGCTGACATCAGCAGTGGGTTGATGTACTCGAAGCCTTCAAACTCCGACTGGTCAATCTTCCTCACCACGTCACTGCAACACACACACACACACACACACACACACACACACACACACACACACACACACACACAAAGATTAGATCAGGGCAGTGATGTGGTTTGTGTTGTAGTACAGGGGATGATGTCACTCTGGGGCTGGAGCCACACATCAGTGCTCTCATGCTTATTGTCTTCTTCTTCAAAAAAAACCCCCAAAAAACAGGAGGAACTTCTTATACTCTCCACCAAGGGACAGACACACACAAAGACACTCACTCATCGTCAGGGGTGAGCTGGATGGGCTCATTGGTGAACTGCGCATCAAAGTTATCAAGTCCAAATTCGCCTGAGATGTTGGGCTTGAAGGGAGGAACCACCTGCTTCTGCTCCATCTGTGACACACACACAAACACACACACACACACACACACACACACACACACACACACACACACACCCACCCACACACATTACAGTCATCAGTTTCACATAATGACTCGTCTGTCTGCAGTCTAGATAAATTAATCAGACAGACAGATCATCTAGGGCAAAGACAAACAGCCAAGAGTAGAGACAGACAGACCGGGACAAATATCAGATAGACCAACCGACCACAGACGGGGCAGGCAGACAGACAGATGGGGCAGACAGACAGACAGGGGCAGACAGGCACAGAGACAGAGTGACTCACCAGCTCCCAGTCTACATTACGGAAGAAAGGATGAGCTGTAATGTCAGCGAAACCTGTCTGAGGATGACAACCCAGACGCTCCTTAGGGTCCTGAGACATAGACAGACGGACAGACAGGAAGAGTGAGACAGCTGAAATGATTAGCAGTCCAACTACTTTGTGAACTGATGGTGACACTGTAACACGGTGTTGCATGTTTGGACTAGAAGTACTAAACCCTCAGAGTTAACTCTGTAATAAAATACTGGATTTTTAGCCTATTTGACATAATTCACAACCTTCTTTGCCAAAATAATCCTAGGGCTGATTGGCTGAGCAACCATAATTATGCTGTCATTTGTAAACAATATGCCTGCCATCTGCCAGTAAGTTTTGGATTGTCATAAAAATTGATAGTTTGCATATGTTCATTACTGGGGGGGGGCACTGTGACAGTCAAACAACCGCTTGTCAGGTAGCGTTAAATGAGCCAATCTGCATTCGGGAAGCATTTAACAGGATTAGCAAAGAACTCATCACAAAAATATTTTTTTATTAGCAGTAGTATTACAGGGAACTAAACATGTGTGTGTGTGTGTGTGTATATATATATATATGTTTACCTTGTTGAGGAAACCCTTCAGTACACTGGCTGCTTTCACTGACAAAGACCTGGGGATCCTGATCTGCTTCTCCAAGATTACTGACACAACACACCCACAATCAAAACATTAACACATTTACGTACAGTCATATTTCTTTTCTATTGTCCTATTTATCCACGTGGCTGTTTGTGTGACCGTGTAATTCTCTGGTTCTGTGTGTGTTTTACCCTGGAATAAATAATCCTCTGTGTTCTGGTCCGGATTGTCAGAGCTGCCCACAATGTCGAACGGAGACCTGCCTGCCATCATCTCGAACATCAGCACCCCCAACGCCCACCAGTCCACACTGAACCCTTCACATACACATAGTATTCAGTAACACTATAGGCTATTAGTGTACACGTTATACTGTTATATCGCACTCACAGGTATATGTGTGTGTGTGTGTGTGTGCGCGCGCGCGCGTCACAGGTACCTGTGTGTGTGTGTGTGTGTGTGTGTGTGTGTGTGTGCGAGTAAATGTTTTAAAACATAAATATCTTGTATGAAAAGTATGTGTGTGTGTATGTGTGTGTACCGTAGTCCTCTCCTCTCAGGATTTCAGGAGCAATATAGTTCGGGGTGCCACAGAATGTGCTGGTGGTGTCTCCAGGCCTCAGACCCTCCTAACACACACACACACACACACACACACACACACACACACACACACACACACACACAGTGAGAAGTATTAAGTCACCTTGTAGATGTTCAGTTAGAGACTAACGTTAATCATTTCCATTTACCTCTCTCTGTCTCTCTCTCTCACTCACACACACACACACACGCACAAACACGAACACACCTTGCACATGCCGTAGTCAGTGAGTTTGATGTGCCCCTCAGACTCCAGCAAGACATTGTCCAGTTTCAGGTCTCTGTAGATGATGCCTCGCTCGTGCAGGTAGTTCAGAGCCAGACTGATCTCAGCTGAGTAGAACCTGACACACATATGCGCATGCAATTTAGCTCAGCCACATACTAACATATGTTTGCAGTGCGTAACGTCATTTAATTCCTGTGTATAAGGAGCCAAGGCCACTAACTGAAATTCTATTCATGTTTAAGCATTCATGATTAACACACCTGATACAGACCTATCTCGTCTTCAAGTGAGTAGTGTAGTGCACACTTGTTCCCTACCTGGCATGTTCCTCTGGAAGCTTTCTCTGTCGCTGCATGTGGAACATCAGATCTCCTCCGTTCACATACTCAATCACGAAGAAGAGTCTGTACACACACACACACACACACACACACACACACACACACACACACAGTATCAACTCAACTGTGGGTATTGTCCCAGATCACACACCCTATTATATAGGCCACACAAACACATTCTACTGTGGAAAAGTGTGTGTGTGTGTGTCTGACCTGCTCTCTGTCTGGAAGCAGGAGTGAAGCCCCACCAGAAACGGGTGATTGGAGGCCTGTTCAAACACGTGCTTCTCTGTCTGGACCCAGTCTATGTCCTGTACATATACATGTACGTGCACACACACACACACACACACACACACACACACACACACACACACACACACACACAGAGAATTAACACACAAACACTGTGAATCTGATATTGTACACGATGTTAACAAGCCACGTTTGTATGGGGTATTAATAACCACGCTCATTTATGAAGTGTTAATTACCTCATCGTCATTAACGAGCTCCTTCTTGACGACCTTCATGGCGTAGATGCGCTCAGTCTTTTTGAGGCGCACGAGCAGCACTTTAGCGTAGCTCCCTCGCCCAATCACCCTGAGCAAGTCGAAATCAGACAGCCCCAGACTGGAGGGGGCTTTACCTGGGTCCCTGCTGCTCACCGCCTGCACACGTGCACACACACAGTCCCGTGTTACTATTTTTGTGAGTATTCTCATTAACTGCATTGAGTTGTAATCATATTTCCCCACAACATTAACACTTCCCACCATCTCTCCCTCGCACACACACACACAAACACACGGTTATATCATTGTTGAGCTCTGACCTCATGCTCCTCTCCCATGTGGTTTATGCTCTCACTGGAGTTCTTATGAGGGAGAACTGAACAAAAACAAAAGAGAAAGTGAACATTAGATCCTCAGCAATGTGAAATGAGACACAGCCAGACTGGAGACAGCTCTCAAATGTGTAATCACACACACACGCGCACACACAATAATGCAGACGCTCCATCTGATCCAGTACAGATCACAGCATACCACAGGGTTCCAATCAGTAACCTATTGGACCAAATCAGAATGTTGTGTTTCCAGGAAAGTGTTAATTACCTGGCTCCGGGTGTTCAGATGGGTGTGGGACCTGATCCACTCGCTCTAGTACTGGCTCCTGCTCAATACACACACAACAATTAACACTCACTTAACGTCACTGTTACATCATTGTGGTTATTAAAGTGGTACCGCTGTCTGTATAAATAATATAATAATTAACAATACACCTGTATGTATAATTAATCTGTATTATTGTAACAATGAATCATGATTAAGGCCTCATCATAGCACAGAGACAGCACTGGTTAAAGTGTTGAATGTCGTACTACTGGCCTCTGATCAGGGTTGTGTTGCTTCACCTTAGTGCAGCTTTTGATACCACTGATCATACCATTCTCCTTGATAAACTAGAAAATGTTGGCATTAAGGGAACGGCCCTTTCCTGGCTCAGGTCTTATTTGACTGATCGTTATCAGTTTGTAGAGGTAAATAGTGACTTCTTTATGCGTTCTAAGGTAATGTCTGGTGTTTGGCAAGGTTCTGTTTTAGGCCCACTGCTCTTTTCTTTATATAATGCTACCTCTGGGCAAAATTATTCGTAGACAAGGTATTAGCTTCTAGTGTTATACTGATCACACACAGTTGTATGTTTCAATAAAAGCCAGATACTACTTTTAACCTATAAAGCATACAATGATATAACAGTATATAACCTATAATGGTCTCGCACCACAGCACCTGAGCGAAATGTTGGTCTTTTATGATCCACCACGCCTACTTTGATCAAAAGATGCAGGCTATTTGTTGGTACCTCGAATAGTGTAGGCTACAGCAAGGGGAAAAGCTTTCTCTTACAAAGCCCCACAGTTACGGAACAGCCTTCCAATTAGTGTTTGGGATTCAGACACAGTCTCAGAGTTGTGTCCTTAAAGTCTAGGCTGAAAACATATTTGTTTAGTCAAGCTTTTTGTGAATAGTTTTTTGTTCTTAAGTAAAGGAGCAAATCTGGAAAGTTCACGGGCAGAGTGTTGTGGTGAACTGGGACGTTTGGATGCTGCTGCTGAGAATGGACCCAGATGGACAGCCTGAAGATCACTGAGATTACTGTGGATGGTACCACATAAAAACTGTGAAGATGGCTTTGGACCACAATTCACATGAACAGTTATGCTATGGTAGCTTTAGGACTGCAAGTGCCATAAACATTTGCACTCAAGTCTCCATCAGTGAACAGTGGGAATCTTCAACAAAAAGACTTCATTTGAAAACTGTAATTAATTTCCTGGTTACACAATTGCACTATGTGACCATGTAGTACAAAGTTAGACTCCATAGATTATTGGATTGGAATGGATTTATTGGATTGAATAGATTTATTCATAATTGCATTATCCAGTGTCACCCAGATGAGATGGGTTCCCTTTTGAGTCTGGTTCCTCTTAAGGTTTCTTCCTTATATCGTCTCAGAGAGTTTTTCCTTGCCACGGCTGTCTCTAACTTGCTTGTTAGGAATAAATACATACATTTAATATTTATATCTTAAAATGTATTTATTTCTGTAAAGCTGCTTTGTGACAATGTCCATTTTTAAGGCCCCTGAGCCATCTGTCCATAGGACTTTAAGCTGTACACTCCACAGAGCAGGGCCAGAAAAAGGTCATTGCTTAAAGAAAAGAAATAAGAATATGGAGATTCACATTTGGAGATCACCATCCAGCATGTGGAAGTCTCCCCAAACACATGGAAGAAGGTTTTCTAGTCAGATGAGACTAAAATTGAAATTTTTGGCCATGGGAAATGCTATGTGTGGCACAAACCCAACACTTCCCATCACCCTGAGAAGACCATTCTGACAATGAAGCACAGTGGTGGCAGCATCAAGCTTTTCATCATGCTTTTCTTTGGCAGGGACTGGAAAATTGATCAAGATTGAAGGAAAGATGGTTGGCACTAAATACAGGGCAATTCTTGAGGAAAAGAATTGCCCTGTTTCAGTCTGCCAGAGAATTGAGACTGGGGCAGAGGTTCACATTCCAGCAGGACACTGACCCTAAACACACTGTTAAAGCTACACTGAAGTGGTTTAAGGGAAGCATTTAAATGTCTTGGAATGGCCTAGTCAAAGCTCAGACCTCCAGAATCCAATTGAGAATCTGTGGCATGACTTAAAGACTGCTGTTTACCAACACAACCCATCTAACGTAAAGGAGCTGGAGCAGTTTTGCCTTGAAGAATGGGAAAGATCCCAGTGGCTAGATGTGCTATGTGAATACTTTCGCAAGACATTGTATCTGTGTAATTAACATTGTAATTAACATAAAAGTAATTAACATGGTACCTGAACCTGTACCTGTGTAATTAGCACAACGTAACACAGTACCTGTTATTAACACAGCATTTTATCAGCACTAACACAGCAATTAACACATACAGGTAGCGTTAATTACAGATACTGGCACTATATATAATTAACCCAGTGTAATCAACATAGTGCCTGTATCTGTAATTACCACAATACAGTTAACACAGTACCTGTAATAAGTAATTAACACAGCAACTTTATCTGTCACCAACACAGTAATTAACACAATACCTGGATCTGTCTGCCACATTCCAGTGTGACGAGTTTGTGACACTTCTTATGGACGAGCAGTTTGCAGCTGATGCACTTGTAGCCTTGGCGGCCGAGACCCCAGATCCGGTCAGTGCAGATAGCACAGTGAGCACGCTGAACAGGCAAGCATGCACGCGCAAACACACACACACACACACACACACACACACACACACACACACACACACAGTGCTAATGTGTTAAAGGTCGCAGAGAGTCAACGTTCATTTATTATTATTAGTGATGATCAGTACCCTGTTGAACCGTTTGGCCTGGAAGGCATGCCCGTTAGCGTAGTAGAGTTTCCTCCAGCGTCGAGCTCCACGCCGATAAATCGACTCTGAACAGACACAGAGACACATACGCACAGTGTATCTCTCTCTGAGAATTAAGTTAGATTAAAATCACACATGTTCAGGGACACCCCCCTCCAAAATCTAAACATCAACACAGATTTGGAGTTAATTATAAATAAAGATATGTGTGTGAGGAGACTCACTGTCCTCTCCTGGACAAGGCATGCCAGGTTTCTCCGGGACACACGGAAACACTACGGAACACACAAACACACACAGTCAGATTCACACACACAAACAACACAAACACTGAGTCCATTTCAGAAAGTGGTTTTAATAAACCCTAAACTTTAACGTGAGTGAATGGCATGAACAAGTTATGAGTTCCAAAACAGTGAAGCAGAATTTCTGTAATCGGAGTGTGTTGACTGACAGAAGCATGTTCACAGTGAACAGAAAAAAAGTCCTACGATGGATGCGTGACACAAAAAACATCTAGCACTGTGTAATCCTCACCACTGAAGTGTAAAATGCTGAGGACTATGAGCGTTCATCAATTATATTTTCAAGAAAAAGAAAAAAAAAAAAACACGACCAGGAGATATCGTGGTAAAGAAATGCTGAAGTGAATTTCCAGGAATATAAATTTGCATAAAATAAAAATGTATCAAACTATTCTCCATGACAACCATATATGTCAGAATAATCTGCTCAATTCATGCCTTAACTTTAGTATTAATAACAAATTTTTAAAACTTTTTTAGCCATCTTTAAAACATTCAGCCTATAATATGTAATTATAACCATTAGTATTGTAAAACAGCACCCCCTTCTGGTGATTTATTTAATCCCCACACTCTCACCACGTGATAATCACTCTTTCATAATTTACTAATATTATTAATAAATATTTCACACTGAGATGTGCGTCTAAAACTGACAGGGCTTCCAGAAGAAGGGTCTGTTAATATCAGAGGGCTGAAAACACCAATCCCAGATCCCAGATTCAGCTGATTGGTCGATTGCCTCATCTAATGTCTGTATTGGGGTATGTTTTTGAGCAATTACTCGTAACACCGTACTCTGATGTTAAAATGCAGAGCTACTGCGCAAAAATGTGTGAAGGAGGTTGAGTGTATGCCATGAGATCATCAGATTCAGTTCATGTTCCATTCACACAGCTTTCTTCCTGTCATCAATAATTATTTGTTGATAAATATTACAACTAGTATACAGCTGTAATGAAGGGGAATATTAAGAAAAAACATTTACAGAGATCAATCCTGAGACATAACATAATGTACCATTATTAAAAATTTCACATAACCCCCTTTATGTGTGAAAATCCTAAAATATGACACAATGCTGTTAAATGATTCACCGCCTGAAGCCTTTACTCTTCTAAAAATGCTCTGAGTGTCTGAAAAACCGGAGTCTAAACGCATGTGATGAATATAGGGCTGAAGAAAATAGTGCTGTATCATGTAAGATTTTTTATTGTCCAGATGTCAATATCAAGCTCTGTGTCAAATACTTTGATGTGCTGTATCATTTTCGCTTCAAAGAGCCTCTGTCATAAAAGCTTCCTTCCACCACTATGGAGTGAGCATTACTAAATCTGTTTCATTCAGTCATCAGGTGACTGATTTTACTAAATCCGATTGGTTAAGGGACTCTTCTGAGTAAATACATCGATTAGTTCATATCTTGCAAATTCAAGAGCTTCTTTTTTCCGTTTATGTTAAAATATAGCAAAGATGTACACTGACGCATTCTTTAAGTAACAAGTGCACAATAACCAAATAATTTTAAAAAGCCTTGGATGAATAAAGAAGTCCATCTCCTACTGAAGGCATGAGATGCTGCTTTCAGGTCAGGAGACCGGGAAGCTTACAGTGCACCCAGGGCCAACCTGAAGCAAGGAATCCGAGATGCCAAGCACAAATACAAGCTGCAGATAGAGGACAATTTTAACACCTCTGACCATTGATGCATGTGGCATCTCGAAGCATGACCATTCCCTTAACCAGTGACAGTTCCTTTCTGGAGGAGCTCAACACTTTTTATTATCGCTTTGACCGGAAAAATACAACAGTGTCTGCCACAGTTGAGCTTCCGCTTGGTGACCCCCAGCTGTCTCTCTCCACCACAGATGTGTGCTCCATACTGAGCAGGGTGGATGTACGCAAGTCTGCCGGCCCCGATGGCATCCCATACCGGGTGCTCAGAGCATGTGTGGAGCAGCTAGCTGGAGTTTTCACAGATATATCGCTGGCCCAAGGAGTTGTCCCCACCTCCAACTCTCTGCAACTGGACTCTTAACTTTTTGACCAACAGACCCCAGTCCGTTAGAGTTGGCAACAACTCCTCCTCCACCATCATCCTAAACACTGGTGTACCACAAGGCTGTGTGGTGAGTCCTCTCCTCTACTCCCTCTACACCTCCGACAGCGTACCTGTGCACAGCTCCAGCTCAACTACGTTGGTTGGCCTGATCAGAGACCAGGACGAGACAGCCTACACTGAAGAAGTTCAGCATCTGGTAAAATGGTGTGCCAACCTCGACCTTAACACACAGAAAACCAAATGAATGATTGTGGACTACCCTAAGTCCTTGAGGATCCACACCCCTATCCTTGTTAATGGGACTGGGGTTGAGCGGGTCTCTAGCTTTAAGTTTCTGGGTGTCCTCATCTCTGCTGACCTTTCTTGGAACCTCAACACCTCCTCTCTTCTCAAGAAGGTGCAACAGCACCTGTACTTTTGAGGAGCCTGAAGAAAGCTCACTTTGTTTCTCAGATCATGGTGAACTTTTATCGCAGTACCACTGAAAACATCCTTACAAACTGCATCACAGTATGGTACAACAACTGCACAGTGTCTGACCAGAAGGCACTACAGCAGGTAGTGAAAACTGCCCAACACATCATTGGAACACAGTTGCCCAACATTTCAGACATTTATCAAAAGCGTTGCTTGCGGAGAGCGAGAGGCATTATTAAGTACATCTCCCATCCCCACCATGGACTGTCTGTGTGTCTCTCATCAGGAAAATGCTACAGAAGACTGCGTTGTTGCACAAAAAGACTCATGAACAGATTTTTCCCTTTAGCTGTACTGATCCTGAACTCAGCTTTCAAGCGTTAACTGCCAGGCTCCACCTAATAACTAAACATTAGCATTAGACACTACTGTTATCTGCAATTATCTGCAAATACTTTACTGCACTATCTGTCATTATTATTATTATTATTATTATTATTATTATTATTACATATCAGACTGTTATTTGCACATCTGCATTTTTATCCACTGTAAGTATTCACAGCATCATATTGCATGAATCATGCTGCCTACCTCTACCTGTATACTGTTTATCTCAATTGGTATGCATCATATTGTTTACAACAGTACACTGTTGCTACCTCATTTTAACTTATTTGTTATTTGCACTATTGGTCGGATGCTAACTGCATTTCACTGTCTCTGTACTCGTACTCTGACAATGACAATAAAGTTGAACCTAATCTAACCTAACCTAACTTCCGGTCTGTTGCGTGGTTGTCTCCGACTGTTTTTACCTGCCACTCTCTCAGAGTTATCTGTGAGAATATTATGTTAATGATGCCATAGGCTTGAATAATCCTGCTTCACTGCATACCGTTGGCATAGCAACTGAGCCAGACTCGCTCTGACCTTGGTTTATGGAATGGGAAAGTCTGTGTTTCTAAACTACCGAATGAACAGATCAGGGTGAGGAGCTGAACTCACCATGGATGATAAGCTCGGAGTCTTTGTTCAGTTCGTAGAGACGGAGAGCTTCTTCCAGCTCCAGCTGAGACGACACGGTGCAGGGGTCTCCTACACACACACACACACACCCACACACACACACACCAATCAAATAAAACATGCCAATCATCCGTTCATGAGGAGTCCAATTATAACTCATACTCATAGAGACTCATGTTTAATACAAGATCAAATGTCTAAGTAGCTTATAAAGGTGTATATATGTTTTAAGTGTGTGTGTGTGTGTGTGTGTGTGTGAGTGAGTAAGAGAGTAAGAGAGAGAGAGAGAGAGAGAGAGAGAGAGAGAGAGAGAGAGAGAGACCTTCTTCATCAATCCACTTCATGGTGAAGAGCTGGTCATTGTCCAGAGAGCACATGTCTCTCACCTCACTGTACAGACCCTCATACGAGATGGACGGCTCAAAGTGTGTGATCATGATGTCCCTGAGAGTGGGGGGGGAGATGGGGGGTACACAGAATATAAATAATTTATCAAACTTAGAAACTGTTCAATTCTATCTCCAGTTTCTGCCACAACTGAGCAAGACCAAGTACCGGCAAGGTGAAGATGAAGAGAGAGATGTTGGAGAAGAGAGAGAAGAAAAGATGGAGATGAAAAAGACAGATGATGATGAAGACAGAAGATTGAGATGAAGAGAGTGAAGACTGAGATGAGAAAGAAAAATAATTAATAGAGAGAAGACAGAGACAAAGAAGAAGGGAGAGAAGTTGGAGATGAAGAAGAGGAGAGAGGGCATCTTCATTACAACAATTTAGAATTTCACTCCAAGAGCAACAAACAAAAAGTGACACCAACTCACTGAACACACATGCGCACACGCGCACACACACACACACACACACACACACACACAAAGAAAGTGATTGAGTGTCCTGTTTGGTGTGCCACATGTATTGCCCCAACACCCCACTGCAGATCAGCTGTTCGCTTCTCTATAGGAAGCTTATACAGGGACCTCCACCTGTTCCTCAGAGCGAGGTTCTCCTCAAACTACTGGAAAGTTGCCCAATTCTGAGACATGGAGATGTACAACTGTTCTGTCCTCTTCCTGTTCCTCAAGTACATCAGTGAATCACCTTCATTACAAGAGGTTCTACTTGTTCTCCCCCCTTCATGCAGACATCCCCCCTGTGCCAGTTATCTGTAAGTTCCAGGTAGAACCATCCACATCTCCTCCAGCAGCTTTATTGCCAGTCTGGAGGACTGTATGCCGGTTGCCTCCTTGAAAGTTTCAGCAGAATTATACTCACTGATTTCCATGCAGTGGCCAGGTTTTTCACCCTTTCCTTTGCAGACATGCTTGTGTATATTAGTAGGTTAGGAAGTAGGGCTTCTTCCATTACCCTCCCTCCAGGGGTTTCCACAGAGCATTGTTCCAACCTTATTAAAAACAGGTGACGGTTACACTGTAAGTCCCCTGCTCATCGTATGCTGTCTAGCAGTCCTTCTGGTGACTAGCCATTGATGAAGCAGAAGATGTTCATCACCAGCTCCATAACCCTGTATGACAACTGTGGTAATAGCCACAGTCCATTCAGACAATCCAGCACGCTCTCTCAATTCCTCTGCTTAAAAAAAAACAGCTCTCATCCCCAAACTAAGGCAGTGGTAAAAAGGCCAATCAAATATCTATCCCTCACACTTGTTTCAGTTGACCCTGGCTGAAGACACATCCTAATATGCTTTAAGACTATTCTTGTATATTGTAATCTTGGAGACATATTTGGGGACAAACTCTTCCAATGTTTGCCCAATAAAGGTTAGATTGCAAAGGAGTATAGATGGCTGGATGGAAGACGGCCCTGTCTGATACCTCTAGTCACTGAAAATGGCATGCGTAGACCCCACCGACCACACACACTTCTGAATATAGCAGTCTGATGCGGGATTATAAACTTTTCTCCACACCAAAATGCTCATACGTGTTTTCTCTTGAACTGCTGATAGAATTCCCAGCTTGTCTTTCTTCATTTTGTTTACATGAACTATGTTTCTTAATAAAAACAGGTTGTTTATCATTATTCATTTGAATGCACAGTATGTTTGCTCTGTAAGAATTATTGCATGCAAACAAAAAATGGTCTCCAGTTCTTCAGCACTCCCTGGTCACCTTTCAGAAGGGACGGGATGGCTAGCCGACAGCTGACGTGTAATGATTCATTCTTACAAAAGTCTATGAAGATAAAAGACTCCTCTCAAGATTGACCAGAAATGCGGGTAAAACTCACTGGTAGTCCATCTATTCTGGAGGAGCGACCCGAGGACAGCTGTTTCACTGCTTCTGTAATTTCATCTAACGTGATGATGGAGTCCAGTTCTCGCCTATGTGCAGATTCTAGTTGTGAAGGTTCTTGGAATAGTTCCGTCATGCTTTCACTTTTACAACCTTCAGCACTGTAAAGGTCTGTACAAAAGTCTATGGCTGTTAACGGTCTCATCTCAGCTGGAGCAGATGTTAAAGTCCCGTTTGGCTGAATGATTGTAGGCAAAATAGGAGCATTTGTGTCTTTAAATGAGCAAATCTTGGCCTTTATTAATTCACCCTTCACCTCTTCCTTCAATTCTTTTTTTCTTCTCGTTTCTTCAGCACCTAATTTAACCCAGCACTGTTCTTATCTGCTGCTTCTTTCTCTAGATGGCTGGGATCCCTCTGGAATCAACCACCCTGAACGATGTGACGTGTCTCACTCCCTCACTCCTGCTTCTCCACACCCCAGGTATTTCACACTGACTGCAGCTGCCAGTCCTTCGTTTTCACTGGACTGACTGTGGAGCTCTTCTCCGTTCCTGTCTGTAGTAAACTGTGTGGTGTAATTCCAGTCTCCACCCATCACCACATACAGTTCAGCAGAGTCATGCTGCTGAATAATGAATACTTCTGTTTGCTCTGAACTCCTGTTTGGGTGCATAAAGAATAAATAAAAAGTATATCCTTTAATTTCTGCATGAACCATTAACACGCTTCCTCTCTCATTCAAGAATAATTCGCTCATTATTCTTCTTTTCACCTCTTCCATGATTGTTATGTTTCCTCTGCATCAGCGGTGTTTCAGGTGCAAGACCTGCCTTCGTATCTAATTCTAACATAATGGAGAAAGAGACAGACAGACAGACAGAGAGAGAGAGAGACAGACAGAGAAAGAGAGACAGAGAGACTGGGGGGAGAGAGAGAGAGAGAGAGAGACTGGGGGGAGAGAGAGAGAGAGAGAGAGAGAGAGAGAGAGAGAGAGAGAGAGAGAGAGAGAGAGAGAGAGAGCGAGAGAGGGAGAGAGAGAGAGAGAGAGAGAGAGAGAGAGAGAGAGAGAGAGAGAGAGAGAGAGAGAGAGAGAGAGAG
>JAKKZN010000004.1:21058838-21069249 GCA_033441825.1 Pangasius elongatus
CCCCCCCCCCCCCCCCCCCCCCCCCCCCCCCCCCCCCCCCCCCCCCCCCCCCCCCCCCCCCCCCCCCCCCCCGCGCGAGAGAGAGAGAGAGAGAGAGAGAGAGAGAGAGAGAGAGAGAGAGAGAGAGAGAGAGCGAGCGAAATGGGAACAACTTCCTCACACTACAGGTTTATCAGGTCCTGAGTGACGACATTCTCTCTCTCACACACACACTGTGACTAAAACACAGAACTATTTCCGTCTTACAAAACAAAGAGACACCGATACTGAGGATGTAAATGTGTGTGTGTGTGTGTGTGTGTGTGTGTGAGAGAAGAATAAATAATCTCTCATGTGGTTATTAATCTACACAGTCCCCTTTTCATTATAGACAATGACAGAAATGAACACACATTTATTTATTATTAAGAATGTAATGTGATGTGATTAATAATTAAAGATTATGAATATTATTATTAAACACAAGATGAGGTGTTTACACAGAAATGGCAATCATGTAAAGGATGTTTTGTAAATAAAGTTACATTATGCTAAAAAAAAGTGTTAATTTCCCCCATGTATAGAGACTTTTTGGATACCCTGTATTATTATTATTATTATTATTATTATTATCCAGCTTTATACGTGATTAAAAAAACTACTGATAAGTAAAAAATTGAACAGCATATGATAAAACATTTTGGAAAAACTTTAAATATAAAAAAAACAAACGGTGACAGTATTAATTAACTACAAATCTATTTAGAAAATAAATGAATAACAAACTAAAACACATAAGAACTACGAACAGTACAGTAACACACAATGCTAATTTAGTTTAGCCTCACAGCTAAGTCAGATTTTATAACAAAAACAAATAGACTATATGTTCGTTTAAACAGGGATATAATGTCTTAAAGGTGAAATAAAAGTAAAAAATAGAGAGCAGTGTCCTGCCACACGCTTACCCGCGGTAGTAGGCCTTGACCCGGACCTGGTGAGGGTTGTCCCCCGGGTGGCTCGCACTGCTGTCCCGCACAGTCGGCATCCTCAGCGCCGGGAATGAGCGAGTGCTAAGATAGCTAACTGCGCTAACTGCCAGTCGGCTGAGCGACAACCAAAAAAAAAAAAAAAAAAAAAAAACAAATAAACGGTTTAAACTAAAATAATAATAATAATAATAATAAAACCCCTGAATAAACAGCGTATATCCTGTAAAAGTGTGAGTGGGAGCGCCGGAGATCTAGTCACAGGAACAACTAAAGAGCTAAAACTTCTCCAGCCGAAGGCAGAATTCCAAATTAATCGCCACTTACTGTAGACGCGCACTTCCTTGCATAGTATCTACACTTCATTCTAGTGCACTATGTATTAGTGAGAAATACAATTGAAATTCAACCAATGAGGAACCAGTTGGACTGAACCAAGTGTGGAATGCGCAGGGAGGTGCGTGCAAACATATCTGTAGTTTAAAAAAAGTAGCTAAAGTGACGTTTATGGATATGACATTATGAGTAAATGAATTAGTGGTTGTGACAAATATCCAAGGATTCAATGTATTTTTTTTTAAATGTTTTTGTGTTGAATGGACGGACGCGTCGATCAGCATTCAGATTATACCAACTGATGTGCGGGGAGGGGGTGGGGGTTACCTAATTCCGAATAATGAAATGGCTAAATGTGACACCCATCTTTTACAAAAACGTGTGACAAGAACAATCATGTGTTAAAAAAGACTTTACTCAAGCTACATTGCTCTCACCATATTCTAGACTGTTTATTGTCTGTAATTACTTATGAGAAGATGCTGTACAGTACATTATAAGCCATGTTACATCAAACACCAAGCTACACTACATGTCCCCATCACTCTTTAGGGAAAGGTTTCTGGGAAAGTTTCACTTTTGGTGTCACAGCCTCCTTGGACAATTCCTCCCCTGACCACTGGAGGGCACCCTCGTTCACCTGGTTGTCTGCTCCATTTCCTGCATTGATTATGCACATCTGTTTTGTGTTTCCCAGGCAGGTTCCCCATTGTTGGACCCATGTTGGAGCATTAAGCTCATGTTTGTGCCTGTATTATGTGTGTAGTGAGATTACGGTTACTGTCTGCACTGTTTATAGTGTTTATTTTCTAGTTTAAGTTTTTCTTTGCCTAGCCTGGCATTAGCCTAGCCCTTTGTTATTCCCATTTTTGGTTCTTTTTCCCTGTATTTGCTTTTGCTTCTCTGTTGTTTTGTCCCCAATTAAAGAGGTTCTGCATTTGCATCCATCTCCATGAACTCTCCTTATGACAGAATGCTCCAACCACATGTGGATGCAGCACAACAGGCATGGCAGTAGTTGGTCCTTGGCCCAACTCCACCTTAGGGAAGCCAGACTCCGGCTTAGAGAAGAGCTTGATAAGTGGATTAACTTCTTAGATAAGTGGGAGAGATGGGGACATTGCCCCTCCACCCCTGCTTGGCTGAGGACGCTGCTCCTCCCCCCTTGCTCGGCTGAGGACGCTGCTTCCCCCTCTGGCCTCGCCGTGGTTGCCGCTTCCCCCTCTGGCTTCGCTGTGGTCGCCGCACTTCCCAGGGGCCCAGGTCCTCATAAGTTTGGACGCTTCAGGAACCATGCTTTAAGGGGGTGTTGTGCCATGGCCTCCATGGACAATTCCTCCCTAGACCACTAGTGGGCATCCTCACCTTTTGAGCAACTTCTTTGGTTGTCTGCTCCATTTCCTCCCTTGATTATGCACATCTGTTTTGTGTTTCCCAATCAGCCTCCCTATTTAGGTTCCGTGTTTTTACTTTTTTTTTTTTTTTTATTAGATTTTCAAAAGAACACACAAAAAAATAAGACAGAGCCGACCAAAACAGAGATAAGAAACAAATACTGTCAGCACTACCTACATATAAGATGAATACTTACATGACATAGTAATACCCTAGATATGAGTACTTCACAATTCTAAGGAGATACATCTTACTACCCAATGAAAAGGTCACAAATAGATTCTCCAAATCTTTGCCAGGCCTGTACCATTCTTGGTTTAGCTTTATTAAATCTAGCTAAAGAGCATTCTATATTGACTATATGTTGCATATTCAATAACCATAGTCTTGAGATGTCTGCCTTAGTGTCCCACCAAAGTGCGATTATTGTTTTCTTTGCTGCAGTGAAACCCCAAAAAAGAGTCCTTTTGTCCATTGTGCCTAGGTTCAAAGAAGAGTCATCATTCAGCAAGTACAGGCAAGGATCCGGCGTGATCTTACAGTTAATCAGTTCTTCTAAGTCCCAACAAACTTGAGTCCAAAATGACTGATTACTGAACATTCCCAAAACATTGTACCAACTACAGATTTTTGACATATAGTGCAGTTAGGATCAGATGTTAATCCCATTCTGGATCGTCTATATGGTGTCGCATAAGCTCTATGGATGGTTTTAAAATGAATAAGTTGGTGACTCCAATTTCAAGATGTTTCACTTATATTTGACCATACCTTAAGCCAATCAGGACGAAGTCCAGCCTGTTGTAAATCTTTTTCCCACACTACCTCAGTTGACAAACTTTAAAGAGAGTTATAAATTTGTGAAACCAGGCCTCTAGACTCTTTTGCAGGATCAAACAATCCTGCCATTGGGTGCGAAGGTAGTGATGTGTTCCATAAGCCTTCATGGCTGATCTCAATCTCAAATAAAGAAAAAAGAAGAACCAGGTATGTCAAACAAAGTCTGTAAATTTTGAAATGAATATAAACCATCTTTAATATAGATATCTCCCACCGTGCAAATTCCCTTAGAGGCCCAAAGTGGGCATGTGAAAGGTTTCTTTCCTGTAAATATATTAGTATTATTCCATAGGGGGGAAAGTTTATGAAATTTAGGTACCATTTCAAACATTTTCTCTGCCAAACAATTAGCAATTATAGTGCCAAATTTAACTTTAAGTTTCTTGCCTTTTAAATGTGTATGTGGAAGATCATGAAGCCTATTAGGCTGTACCAATACTGTCTCTATGGATTTCCAAGGCACCTTACAATTCTCGTCCATCCAGACCCTCAAAGCTCTTAGATGAAATGCCCAGTAATATAGGGAGAGGCAACCTTCCCATCAAATTAGGATGCTGCAAAGAGGAAGACTTAATTCTAGCTCATTTACATATGAATTTGGAGATCAAAGATTGGGTTTGCTCAAGAAACTTAGGTGGAAGAGAAATTGGAATCATGAAAAACAAGAAATTGTGGTGAGGAAGAATATTCATCTTAACAATAGAAATTCTTCCTTGTAAAGAAATTGGGAGAGTATTCCAACGCTGTAGATCTTCTGTCAGCTTTTGAGAGATTTCCCTATAATTTTTGCAAATAATTTCTGATAACTTTGAGTATATTTTAATTCCTAAATAAGAAATGACGTTACTTACAGGAATGGAGGGAGGATATTGAACATTAGTGGCAGATGAATTTAGGAGGAGTAGTGTGGATTTATGCCAATTTATTTTATAACCTGCTAAATTCTTAAATTCATTGAACACGGATAACACTTGTGATATTGATACTTTGACGTTGGAGAGGAACAAAAGAATGTCATCTGCATAAAGTGAAATAGAATGTTTAGAGCCATCAACAACAATGGGGTATATAGATTTGTGCTCTCTTATGGCTTGTGCAAGGGGTTCTAATGATAACGCAAATAATAATGGTAAGAGAGGGCAGCCTTGTCGTGTGCCCCTCTGCAATGGAAAAGGTAAAGACCAACAGATGCCTGTGATAACAGAGGCCAGGGGAGTTTTGTATAAGATTTGTATCATAGACAAAAATCTTGGACCGTATCCCAAATATTTCATTACTGCCCACAGGTATGGCCACTCCAACCTGTCAAAGGCCTTTTCTGTGTCCAAAGAGAGCACAGCCCAGTCTTCAGTAAACAATTCTGCCATATCCAAAATATGAAACAATCTGCGGACATTATCTCCTGCTGAACGACCCCTAATAAAGCCTGTTTGATCAAAATGGATTAATTTATCCATTACCTTGTCCAATTGTAGCGCAAGAGCTTTAGCATATAATTTGATATCTCCACATATCAGTGATATGGGGTGATAGCTGGAGCATTCCATGGGATCTTTTCCATCTTTTAACAGTAATGTTATAAGAGCAGTCTTTTGATCCCTATGAAATGTTTTATGTTCTAGAGCATAGTTTATAGAATCTAATATTAATGGTCCTGCTGTGTCCCACAAGGCCAGATAAAGCTTAGGCGGTATTCCATCCGATGCCGGAGATTTCCCTTTTTGAAGAGATTTTACTGCTATCGTTAACTCCTCGAGTGTTAGGGGGTCCTCCAAAAAATCTATATCTGCCAACTGCAATTTTGGTAAAGTAATGCTATTAAGAAAAGTTTTACATTTATGGAAATCTAGAAGTGTATAAGCTTTTGTAAAAATCATAAAATACCTGATTAATTTGTTTGGGCTCCATTACAATATCACCCTCATTATTTCTTATGGCGTTTATTGAGCATTTTGCCTCATTTTGTTTCAGTTGCTGCGCCAACAACTGACAAGGTCTGTCTCCCTGAAGATAATATTTGAATCTGTTTCTATGCACGATGAACTCAGCTTTGTGCAAAGACAGAGAATTATATTCCCCCCTGAAAGCGGATATAATATTACTTTGCTCCGTGAATTGTACTTTTTGTTGTCCCTCCAAAGCCTCCACCTCTTGTTCAATCTCAGACAGTCTCCTCGTTCTCGATACTTTCAATTTTGAAGAGAAAGCTATACAGAACCCGGTTATAAAACACTTGCAAGTCTCCCATAATGTCTGTGAATTTTTACAATGTGATCTATTAATCTCCAAGAACTCCTTAATCTGTTGATTAATTTGCACCATAAATTCTGAATTTGTCAACAGACTGTCATTAAATCGCCACCTATAAAACTTGGGAGTGAAGGTTGAGGGGATAATATTGCAAAGTATCGGAGAGTGATCAGAAATGAGAATGGGTAACATCGTTATATGTGGAATACTGTTAATCAGAGATGGTGAAACACATATGTAATCGATCCTAGAATATGTGTGATCCCGAGCTGAGTAAAAAGAGATATCTTTCAAATTGTAATTTCTAAAGCGCCACAAAATCAGCTAAGTTTAAATTGGATATAAATGTTTTAAATGCAAGCAATGAAATTGAGGGAGAGGATTGTCCCCCAAATGAACGGTCCATCACTGGGTCTAGATAAGAGTTAAAGTCACCTCCTATAATAAGGGGTAAATCAGGAAATTTGCTTAAACTTTTTTCCAGTGACGTAAAAAATGATGGATCCGAATGTATTTAAGGCGTAGACAGAGGCCAAAAGCAGCTTAGTATTATAAATTTCAACAAGAGCACATACACATCTTCCATTCATCAGATTCTCTGTATAGTCTATCAATATCTGTAATTTCCTACGTACTAAGATTAGAACTCCCTTTGTTTTAGTGTCAGCACAGGAGTGTGCCACCAACTTGAATTGTCTGTTTTGAAAACGATGGACATCGACAGATTTTAAATGCGACTCTTGAATTAATGCTATGGATACAGATTTACGGTGTAAAAATTCCAAGCATCTAGTGTGCTTGATATGAGAGTTCAGCCTGCATACATTCCAACTGATAATATACAGCCCCGCCATTCAGACAAAGAGAGAAATGTACATTATACAGAATGGGATTTTGAAAGCATATCTCCATGTGACCAGACATTGTTTATGATATCTAACTTCCTAAATAAACGAGCAATTGTGCTGACAGCTATAACTATGTACCCCAGTCGCCAGGTCATGTACAGCGACCCAGAGGCTTGAGAAGAGAAAAGAAAAACAAAATCACGAGCCATGACTCTTTTTAGACGGCGATGCAATTAACTTAATTTCCTCATTCCCCGATTTCTTCACATGACATCCCGTGCGTTACAAATACATTTACATAAACAGAAATAAACAGACTGAACCTTTGAACCATCTCCTGTCCATCATCTTCCCTGGAGTTGTGCTGAGGTCCCATCATCGATGCTGTTGCTGATGGTTTCTTTAATGGAGTTACCGGAATCTCCTTGGAGCCGAGGAATTTCTCTGCTTCTTGTGGTGTTTTAAAGATCAGAGATTGACCTCGGTGTGTCAGTTTGAGCTCAGCTGGGTAAACGAGGAATGGCCTGAGACCAAGAGCGATCATCGTCTTTCGAACTTGGTTGAATTCCATCCGCTTTCTTGCCGTCTCGTTACTGAAATCGGGATAGAAGGATAGGATCTGTTCCTTGTGTTTCACAGGGTAAGCCTCCCTCGCACCTTTCAGAATTGTCTGACGATCAGCATAATCCAGAAGTTTGAAAATCAAAGTGCGAGAGTGTGAGGATTCAGTTTCCCTCCTGTTGTAAAGGCGATGAGCTCTCTCAATTTTGATCTCATGACCAGCCAGGGTATCCACAACGGTAAAAACTTCTTGAGAAACCCAATCGGGTCTGATCCCTCTTCGAATTCTGGTAAGCCCACTAACCTCAAATTTGGGCGCCAGTTCCTTTCTTCCATCTCTTTTAATCTTGCTGAGAGTGATACAATCTGTCTATCATGGTCTCTATTATCTTGTTTTTGAGCTCGTACAGTGGTGTGGAGGGAACCAAATCGAGAGTTCACTTTTTGTAAGGATTTACCCAGCTCTTCGACATCGCGTGCGAGACGGCTGACAGATTCATTCACCTGCTTGACTTTGCATTTCAAGTCTGTTAGTTGCTGTATCACCAAGTTAACTACAGCCCCTTTGACCGCTGCCTGAACTGCCTTATCGAAGTGCTGCTGTTGCTCTGTCAGGGCCTGTTTAACGGCTCTTAAGATGGCATCATCGAGTTCCTTAGTTGATACGCTTATGATTTCTTTCGGTCTCTTCTTAACTGGGGAATTTGTACATTCCCTTTTTGTTGCAGATTTACTAGACGACATTAGTAATCAAATAAGTATGATTCCTAGCATGGAATTCCTCAGTATATTAACTTTATGAGGATTTGAGGTCGAGCCTAAAAACTTACAGCCACATCGCTGCTCGAGGTCAAGTGGACTCCTCCGTGTTTTCACTTCTTGTTTTGTTGGAGCATTAAGCTTATGTTTGTGCCTCTGTTACATGTGTGGTGAGATTATGGTTACTGTTTGCACTGTTTATAGTGTTTATGTTCTAGTTTAAGTTTTGCCTTTTACAATAGAAATATTAAATGACCGACAGTAATATTCAGGGATGCAAACACTTGCATTATTCACACAATGTAATGCGTTATCGTCAATGTGACGAGACAAACAATGTTAAAACTAAAGTGTCACGCAGCTTCTGTGAACAGTAAAGTCCATCTTCTTTGATTTAATTGCCCATCTCAAACGTTTTGACATTGACAAGCAGTGCTAGACTGCCAAGGCAGACCATACTAAAAATGTATATAGAGGAGTGTTTGGGCTCTGATGCTCCAGTGAAAACTCTGAGGCATAGTCTTATCAGGATAATATCAATGTAAAATTAAATGCAAATTAAACTGTGTGTGAACAGAGTTAAATGTTACAGTGTTTAGCTAGTTGTTTGAAAGCCCAGTGGTGTCTGGTGTCTCTAAACAGCAGTTGATGCAGACAAGAATAAATCTATTTCAGGAGTTGTTTATTTTCTGATATAACCATGAGACTGACTAGCTGGCAAGCTAACATTAGCTACATCGGTTCATAACAGTAACTTGTAGAGTCACATTGCTACACTCATAGGTCATGATTAGCAGCTAACAGAACACAAAAAATCTTATACCTGAATAATGTCATAAAATGGAGGCTGAGACAGATGCAAATGCAGGTTGAGGAGTTTAATGATACATAGGCAAACAATCCAAAAACACTGGGCAATATGTAGTCAAAAACAGGCAAAAGCTAGGTCAGGCAATAAACACAGGAATCAGGGACAGAACAAGGATCAAACCAGAAATAACAAACACCGTGAATGCAAGGCTTGGTAATGTCAGAACACAAGACAAGCTGAGCATGTACTTTGCGAAGAGCAATTGAGAGTGTGTCCCTATATATAGTGTGGCTGTGATTGTGTGTGAATTGGGAACAGATGTGTGTTGTTTGAAGTCTGGTGACTGTGAACAAGGAAGTGAGTGTGCATTCTGGGAAGTGGAGTCCAGTGCGACCATGTTTGTTGGCCAAGGTGACTGTTGGGAGTTGGAGTTTGTAACCTGGGTTGACCTGACAGAGCCCAACCTTGGCTAGACTTGAACAGGTAGTCCGGCTGGCCCTAAATGTCGAGAGGAGGTGGTGAGATCATGGCAGGGAGGTTGATTGCTAAGGGGCTGGGTCCTACTGGTTTCAGGTGGGAGAAGTGAAATGATGTTGAATGTCGAAGGAGGTCTAGTTTGTGAGTTACATCATTGATTTGTTTGCAAATTCTAAAAGGACTGATGTATCTCTGGCTGAGTTTCTTGCGTGAGTATGGATATCGCAGGTTTCTGGTGGCGAGTCATACTCGGTCTCCTGGTCAGTAACTGGGGTTCTATCCTCTGTGTCTGTCAGCATTGGCTTTGTAAATCTGTGCAGTCTAGTCTTTAATGAGTGCTCTCCCAAACTTGTTTGCTCTGCTGAAACCAATTTATCTAATGCCAGTGAATGAGTTGGGTTAGTGTTCCAAAGGAATAGGGGAGGCTGGTGATCCAGTAGGCATTGAAACTGTTTAAGTTCCAAGGCAGAGTGCTGCAAGGAATTTTGGGCATATTCTACCCATGGCAGGAGCTGGAACCAATCCTCTGGGTTGGAGGTACAGAACCTGTTAAGGAATTGACTTATCTCCTGGTTGGCCCACTCCACTTGGCCATTGGACTGTGGGTGGTAATCCTAGTTTCTCCATGAAGCAGGACCACACATGGGAGGTGAACTGAGGGCCCCATTTACTCACAATATCCTCCAGGATCCCAAAGTAATGGAACACATGGTTAAACGAGCTCTGCCGTGGAAAAAGCGGAGGATAGATTAGGGAGAGGTATGAGGTGCAGAGACTTCAAGAAAGTATGGTGTAGTATGGTGGTATGTAGTAGACTAGTATGATAGTCTTACCTTGGGATTCGGGCAGATCAGTGAAGAAATTGATGGCAAGATGTGACCAGGGACATTGGGGTGCGGGCACCGGCTATGAGCTTTGGCTTGGGTGCAGGCTGGACAGGAGGCTGCTGCATGGTGTACTTCAGAGGTGGTTGGTGCGCTGAGTACCTGGGTGTTGCATAATTATGGGTAATGTGAATGCTGGATGAGACAATGATCGAAATGAACTCACTGTTAGTGGCGAGGGCTAGGGCTCCCATTCGCGGCTGCTTTCAAGTGAAGTGAAGTGACTTTGTGGCCAAGTATGGTGACCCATACTCGGAATTTGTGCTCTGCATTTAACCCATC
>JAKKZN010000004.1:21076602-21087685 GCA_033441825.1 Pangasius elongatus
GTTACAATCCACCAGTGCGAAGTGTGAATACTTGTAATATTTTCCCTGGTCTTAAGATTTTGATCAGGAGTGTATGTTGGTGTTACTACCATGTTGAACTGGGCCGATGCTCAGGCTTACTGCAGGCAGTATTAGACAGACCTGGCCAGCCCATTCAATGCCACAGATAACAGCCTGGTACAGCAAGTGGCAACAGTCCAGGGGTTTTCTTGGTTCGGTCTATTCAGGGACAGCTGGAGGTAGGTAGATGGGACCAAAGTTGGCCAACTCTTGTGGCAATCCCCACTGCCTGATAATGCTGATCCTCAGGAAAACTGTGGCACACTTAACAGTGGAAAACTTGATGATAAAAGATACACCAACCAGTACTATTTCATCTGTGACATCAGTAAGTCCTTTGCTTTCATATCTACACTTAGTGATCTGTTGTGAATGTTAAAAAAAAATTACATTATATTACCAATTATTCCTTTGTGCATGTCTGTTTTGTCTTGCACAGTTCCAGTGGTGAAATATGTAGTGAAACTGCAGGTGAAGTCTGATCAGTGTGTGTTTGATCCTGCTGTTAGGTCAGCCATTTTAGAGCACGTAAGTCGTGCAACAATTTTTTTTTTTTTTTTTTTTTTTTTTTTAAATTGTTGCACGACTTACCTGCTCTAAAAAGGCTGACCTCACAGCAGGATCAAACACAATCTGATCAGACTTCACCTGCAGTTTCACTACATATGTTGTGAGGTCAGCCATTTTAGAGCAGGTAAGTCTGCAACAGCTCCAAATATTTTGTTTAAAGTTCTTTTGTAAATGTGTTTAGTCACAGAGGTATTGGATAGAATATTTTGGATTAAGATTGGATAGCACTGTAGTGATATAACACAAGGGTCAGGGGAAAAAATATAACTTATTGGACAGATTCTAAATTTGAAACAGTTGAACTAGTTCCTGATAACTGTTTTCATATCCAAAATAATGATTTCTAATTGCATTATCCAGTGTCACCCAGAAGAGGATGGGTTCCTTTTTGAGTCCTTTTGGTTCCTCTTAAGGTTTCTTCCTCTTGTTGTCTAAGGCAGTATTTCCTCTCCACTGCTACCCCTGGCTTGTTCATTAGGGAACTAAATCACAATCCAGATTTCTGTAAGAAGCAGGTTTTATAATGCAGTAATAAAATAATAGCTCTGCCCTTCAGATCAAACAGAAACTGGATAAAAAGACCACTGTGTCCGGGAGGGTTCAGCCAGATGGAAACATCGTTCACAAGAAAACCCAGCCCAACAGGTTACCTCTAAATGCTCTTTTTATATCCATTTTGAAAGAAACTGTATTTCTTTAAATGGGACAATGGTGCATTTTCATGTGATATTAATATAGGACCATATTCATAGTTGGGATAAGCACAGTGATGATTTAATCCTGAGATTACACACATCAGTATTCAGACTTCAGATGTAACTACAGACTGAAGTGCTATTCGTAAATTACATAAGAGTTATGCATGTAAGAGCAAAGTTTACATAAGAGGTGAGTCTCAGTTATGCTCAGTTCTGATCTTGAAATTAAGCACAAGGTTCTTGTGTGATATTGTGTGATATTGGCTCGAGTGAGGAGCGGTATTGCTCCAGTGCCACTGTCAGGACAGTTTGATGTAACCACAATGTTATATTAAATAATTAATTTCAAAATGGCCATATACAGTCAGGTCCGGAAGTATTGTGATTGAAATGTAGACTTTCAGCTTCATTTTAAGAGGTTCCACAAAAATATGACATTTACCATTTAGGAATTACAGCCATTTTCAGCAAAGTACTTCCATTTTCAGCGTGTCCGCTCGCTCGCTCTCTCTCTCTCTCTCTCTCTCTCTCTCTTTCTCTTAGGTGGATGCATCTGTTTGTTGTTAAGAGTGGCTTATTAATTGATGCCAACGAGGAGGAGAAAAGAACAACAAATTCTTGTGGGCCAGCCAGCAAACAGCGTCTTTGTGTCTTATTCTGTGTTTTTTTTTTTTCTTCTTTCTTGTTAGTGGTTGTCCATTATGTCAAATTGTTGCTTGGTTGGTAAGTTTGTTGCAATTGTTATACGTTGAGTGAGTGAGTAAATAGTCTTGAACAATTACATCGGACTCATTCTTTGTTTGTTACATAATCTCTCTCTTTCTCGAGCCATTTAATGAGAGGTTGTAACACTGACGAGGTTATTGATTGGTTAGAGCATGAGATAGGCTTGGCAACATCGACAGTACAGCATCTTTCAGTACTTCTTTCAATCCAGACACAGAGTGTTCAGGCAGAGGATCAGTAGGCCAGTAGGCTGTCTTGTTTTATGCACAAGTAGCCTTTATTGTGTGACATCAAACAGTGAACTCCCTGGTCTATGACCTAAAAAGACTGACATGCCTTTGTGACAAAATAGTCATGAAAAGTCATGAACAAGAATCAAATGAATCTTCCCAAATACAATTCCTTCATCATTTTTCTGCAAAACAAAATCCATGTTCTTTTTTGAAGTGTTCCTTTTACAGTCACTTCATTGGATGCCACCATATTCCCTGGCTGAAAGTTAAGGCAGGCAGCAGATCCTTGAATGAATCCCTCTCTCTACTACAACATTTTCAGGGAAACAACTCTCTGCATTTAGGTAAGCCTGCAGAAGCTGATGTCTTTCTGCCAATGTAGCACTCAGGTTCTTGGAGTAGGTTCTTGAAGTTGTGCAATATTCTTGCACACTGTTTAAAGTATGAGTGCTTACTCACAAAACATAGCATCCATAAGTGAATAAGTGGACCAAAATGATCAGTATGAAGAGATATGGCCATTTGGTTCTCAAATCTGCAATTAGGGGATGGGGTTGCATTTATCATGTGACGCTGGAGATGAAAAGTACCCTCCATTAGCTTGCAAACATTGCCTCTCTCTGCTTCAGAGATTCCTTCATGAAGATATCTACTACATCCTCTGACACTGTACTTCAAGACTGTCATAACTTTCACTAGGTGGAAGAGCAGACTGCCATCTTTGTACAACCATATGAATCAATGGAACTTTGTTTTCTGCTAGTTCCATTGTCAAGGCTTTGGATTCCGATGATGAGTTGATGTACTTTTTCGATTCAGATGCTCCATGTGTACTTTTAGCTGTAAGAGAAGAAATTCATATCTACCATCAACCTGCCTGTCACCCATCATGTTGGCAAAAGTCTTTGGATACTGCCTGACTATTTGGTGAGTAACAGTAAGGCACTGTGATCTGGTGGGGTTTGTGTCATGTTTTCTCATTTCCTCAGCAAATATTCTAATCATTTGTCGTTGATCAGCAGGGGAAGGTCTCTGGCCATTTGCAGCAGCACTTTGTATACCTGCTGGCAACTCCCTAAGTTCCTTTGTGACAAAATAGTCATGGAAAGTCATGAACAAGAATCAAATGAATCTTCCCAAATACAATTCCTTCATCATTTTTCTGCAAAACAAAATCCATGTTCTTTTTGTGAAGTGTTCCTTTTACAGTCACTTCAATGGATGCCACCATATTCCCTGACTGAAAGTTAAGGCAGGCAGCAGATCCTTGAAATGTCACCATTGTAGTCATTAAAACTCTGTCCCTCTCTCTACTACAACATTTTCAGGGAAACAACTCTATGCATTTAGGTAAGCCTGCAGAAGCTGATGTCTTTCTGCCTATGTAGCACTCAGGTTCTTGAAGTTGTTCAATTTTCTTGCACATTGTTTAAAGTATGAGTGCTTACTCACAAAACATAGCGTCCATAAGTGAATAAGTGGACCAAAACGATCAGTGAGTTCAGTATAATGACACATGTAGTGGTGTTTTGGCTTAAGTGGCTGACTTGGAAAAGCCACCTTTTGAGTCTCAGTATACTCCTCTACAAGAACTAATAAATATGCAATGTGACCAACATTAATTGAAAGAGCACAGATGAGATCTACTATCCATCTGAGTTGAAGTACTAACTGCCATACCTCATTTTCAGTTGGACTGGCAATCTTTTCCCCCACCAAAAGAGGTAAGCACGAATTTTGAACTGCATGTCAACTTAATTTCTCACTACCAGGGGTTGTCACCTGGTTTATCACATTCATCATTCCCTCTCCATCCTCTTCTCTCTCTCTCTGTCTCTCTTTCAAGCTGCACATGCTTCTCCTGAGATGCTTGTGGTCTTGGACTCTGATGCTCTCTGGACATCCTGGTGCCCTGCTTCTGGTTGGGGTTCTTATCACTTGAGGATTGCTTGCTGCTGCTGAGGATGGCCCCGTATGGACAGCCTGGGGATCGGTGAGATGGTTCCACATAAAAACCATGAAGATAGCTTTGGACTGCAATTTATATGAACAGTCTTGCTATGATGGCTTAGGACTACAATTGCTATGATGTGTTTGGGACCGCTTTGGGAGCAGTTTTGCACTTGGGTCTCCGTCAGTGAACTGTTGGTGACTTCAAAAGGTGGACTTTGGGTGAAAACTATAATGAATTTCCTGTTTACACAGTTGGACTTTTTGACCATGTAGTACACAGTTATAGGAGGGAATTATTTATAATTGCACTATTCGGTGTCACCCAAATGAGGATGGGTTCCCTTTTGAGTCTGGTTCCTCTCAAGGTTTCTTGCTCATGTCATCTCAGGGAGTTTTTCCTTGCCACCATCGCCTCTGGCTTTAAAATTTTAAAACTTATATCCTGAATTTATATATTTCTGTAAAGCTGTAAAGCTTGTGACAATGGCCATTGTTAAAAGCACTATACAAATAAAATTTAATTAAATTGAATCAAATTGAACTGGTTAATGCAACTATTTAGTTAAGTGTAACAGAATTGTTTCTCCTGATTCACAAGAGGATCAGTATACAATCCAAGGTTAAATGACACAAGCCCTTCAAAAAGGTCATGTCCAAGACAGGGAAGCAATCCTGGTTGGCAAACATGAAAATATTTCATGTCATTAAAGAGAGAATTACATTTGACACCAACTGAGCTTTCAGCTCCACCAGCACCCAAATCCTTAAGATTCTGCTCATATGACTTCACAGTTCTTATTAATGCCTTTGTTAGGGGTGCTGAGTGAAATGTTTGATGGTCTGCAATAGTTGTTTATTCTACTGAAAATTTCAACAAAGCCACCAATGTAATGTGATCCAAGGTTATCAGCCACGGCACACAATGTACCTTTGTGTACCTTTCCTTCAGCTAATACAACACCATTTTCCTCAAGGATATTAAGGTCTTATACCAGAGAGGCAAACACCAAATCTTGTCCAAAAAAACTAAAATCTTGTTCCCTACACAACAGGCAATGGGTGAGGCAATGGGTTTGCAAGTGGCATACAAATGACAAGAATCTTGTGGGGTTTTTTTCTTACCCAATCCAACTGTATTAGCAACTTCAAAAGCATCTTGATACAAGATTAAAGATAATGAATTTGTGTCACCTTTAACCAACAAGTTGTCACCATTATTTCTGCCATCCCATACATCACAGAGGACATCTTTTGCTCTGAATTCAGATTGTGTATTCTTATGTTGTACCATCACTGATTTAAAGCTTCTAAGCTTTGCTTAATAGGAATATACTGATCAAAGCTTTTCTTGCCAGATTAATTTTGACCAAGGCAGATGGAGACAGGAGCAACAAGCTTAAAATTCACTTTTTAGTATCAGTTTTTAGTGCATGGGTATTGCACATCTGGAAAAGATCAGCAATTTTCACAACATCAACAATGCTCTTTATACCATTTTCAGAAAATTCCAAGTGTAGACAATTTTTGACTTAGCCTGTGTAGCAAATGTGACTGGCTAATATCATGTATGTCCTGCAGCCCATCAATTACTGAATGAATTATTGAATTACATATGGTGGGAGAATATGCTTTGCCTGCAGCTTGAGGTAAAACAGTGCTGTGTTCTTTAAAAAAAAGAGATTCATCAGCATTATCTGGCAATATTATGATATCTGACTAGTCTCCACCATCACCACAATCTATACAAAATTCAGACTGTGCATTTGAGTGTGCATATGTGACTTTAAGTATAAAATGAAACTTTTCAAATCACTACACTTTTCTTGACATAAGTCAATGTCACAGACTAAAGTGGAAGCATCAATTCCTAACTGTTCTACAGACATCTTTATGGACATTTTTTATGCCTTGAAAGCAGTGAACTTTCTAAATGATCTGGAGCAATCCAATATACCACATTTAAAATCAGCAATAGGAACATGACTATGGATTTTCATGTGTTGGCTATATATAAACATATAAATTATCTTTGCTCTAAACCTGATTACGTTACTTGTATAATTGAGCACAGTCGTCTTATTTTAGCATTGGATCTTCATCAGATATTTCAGCTTGAAAAAAACAATTACCAAAACCCTTTCCAGAGCAGGTTGTACGAATGATATATGGTAACTTTTTTTTGCTGTATAATATGAAGTATCAAAGTTAATGGGTGAAGAGTTGAGAACAGCATGAACTGTTTGCTCAGTACTGAGCAAAAGTATGAAAGGTTTAACATTCCCAAGGTCAAACCATTCATGGAAACAAAGTAGAAACACAAATGAAAAGCTCCAAAAAAGATTGGCTTACAATATCAATACTCAAACAAACAATTATTTATCTGTCTTAAATTGTCTTTGTCACAGGCACAAACATGATGTCCAATCTTATCCACAAAGAGCCGGTGTGGGTGCAGGTTTTCATTCCAATAAGGCAGGAGCCACACCTGATTCATCTGCTTAATCAGTTGAGTTTGGGTTTTAGACTCAAGTGTAGCTTCTACTTAGTTGGAATAAAAACCTGCACCCACGCAGGCCCTTTGTGGATAAGATTGGACACCCCTGGATTATTCAGACGAAATATTATTTCTCCGTCTTCTCACAGAGCACTGTCCACTGCCTGCATCACGGGTAAACTAATGCTTGAAAAGTGGACCGTAGCTCCCAAAAGCTTAAAAACTACACACAAGGTCACACACCACTGGATTACCTTATTAACATGAATAATTATATCTGGGTTTTGTTCATTAAAGTCCCACTGACAAATCAAGTTTGGCCACAGTATAGGCAAAGATGTCTGTTCCCATCATCCCATTAAACCCTGAAGACTAGACATAAAACACTTTACGCTTTGGGAGAGAAGGTAAAATGTATTTGCTAGACCTAGAAACTTCTAGAACTTGAAATAAGCAAAGAGGAAAAATCAATCCCAGAATGCAATGTCTCTATAGTATGATACTGTATTGTGGATGAACCAGGTTGAAAAGAATAAAACCACTGTATATTTACAGCCATTCTGTAAAAGATACAGCATGTTACTGTTTTATGGAAATACAGTAAAATACTGGTAGAAATTACCTGTAAATTTACAGTAAAGGATTACAGTTTACTGCTCTGTTACCTGGCACAGATCTATGTCTGCACACTGAGTGAGGCAGTCGGAGGGCTTATAAAGAGGCATGGCCAGGTGCAACACATTTAGGCTGATTACCCACACATCGCATCTGTGATAAAAGCCCATGTAGGTGGCCGCTGAGAAACATGGAAGGTGGGATTGATTCTCATGGTATGGGGGAGTGCTAGGAGGTACGCCACCTGATTGATCCTCTTAAGGATCTTAAAAGGTCCAATATACCGTGGGGCCAATTTCCTAAACTTCAGCTTCAATGGAAGATCCCTGGTAGCTAGCCATACCTTCTGACCTGGAAGTTTGGGCCCAGGCGCCTCCTCTGATTGGCAGTTCTTCTCTGTATAGCAGCTTGCAGATATAATCTGGCTTTTCTGACAGACTCTGACAGACTGGCAGCAGCGCACCATGCGCTGACATGCCCAGTGTAGAGTGCCACAGGGTGTTGTGAGCATACTCCACCCACATCAGGTGAGGGCTTGGAGTAAACCAAGCATCTGAGGGAGTGCTCCAAATCTTGGTTGCCTCTCTCAGTTTGGCGATTAGGTTTGGGATGAAAACCTGAGGATAGGCTAAAAAATATTGTTGAAAAGACCATTTTATAATTATTAAGAATTCACAAATTTCCTATGACCCCTTACACAAATTGCTAAAAAAAAAAAAAGAACACCGGTTTCTTTTCATTTTTTCACCTCACAGTCTTATTAAACCCAAGGAGCATATTCATCTAAATGTAATTTTAGAATTTCATGTTTTAACAGGTTTTGGGTTTACCTGGATCTCCTTTCTGTCCTTTTGGTCCTGTTGGACCTATTGGACCATTGGTCCCTGCACACTCAGCCCTGAAATTAGAACAGTGATTATATTTTTGACACAGATTTTCAAACTGATGTGTAAATAAATGAATAGGCGTATAATTTAATCATTTAATTTTGTCCAGTGAAAACAGAGCTTTTGGAAAATGCTCTCCCAAGTGGATAAAATTGAAAACACCGTTTTTGTGTTGTAGTGTGGACTGAGAAAATGTGGATGTAGCCTAAGGGTAGTCTTACCCCAGATTCTGAACAAACTTGGTCACAAATCGATCAGAGGATATGAAATCAAATTTTATTGTATTATGTCACAGCTGATTCAGTGGCATCATCAAATATTAAATTGTTGCCTTAAGAATTGAAATTATATTTTGTTTGGAAGCCTGAGGTTTACACTGCTAGCACATAACTGAATGCTGAAGCAGTTCTAGTGCCGATCTTAGCAAACAGTTTCCCAATTTTACAAGATTTGAAAAGAATGATTGAAAAATGTAAAGAAAGTCAAAAGCTTCAGATATCCTCTCAGCAAACATTAGACCTCTGCCAGACATGTAGCTCATGTCTATATTGCGTCGGTCGGTCCAGGAGCATATCTGTATGTCTGCAAGACGTGGAAAACAGGTTCAGTATGTGGACGTCTTATTACGACCCCTCTTGGACGTAGACATGCAGTTCAATATTTGAATGTCTGGCTAGGAGTTTTTTTGGACGTCTGTGGACATGCAGGACAGGTGCAGAAAATATGAATTGTTCATTCGAAAGTTGTCAGTGTCAGTTGTGGAGCGTGGTTGCCCGTCGTAGCATAATGTTCATATTGTTGTTATTGTGTACTGTCCAAATATTTAGACAAATTATTTGCTGCTTTGGCAATTGTTTTTGAAACTTTCATGCCAATAAAGATCGGGCAGTGACTCACATCCATGAACCTCACTGCTTGCAATACATGTGATGTGCTGCTCTGGCAAGGACTGTGTTGCAGCAAGGCAAAAGTGTGAGATAAGGTAAGGTCAACTAACTTAATGTGAAGTTATGTTTGTTTATGAATTTGCTTAGTGTTAGCTGCTGTGGCTAGTTAGTGCTACCACCTAAGCTAGCTTAATAGTCCCTCATGGTAACTAGCTAACGTTAGCTAAATGTTGGGTTCAGTCATAGTTAGTGTTAGGAGCTAACTGGGCATTACTTTTGAAAACTGCCATAGCATAACTGTAATGTTAGCAGAAGCAACTGAACAAGTATTGTCTAAATAACTAAGCTCTAGCGAACAAACAGATCAAGCTAACATTAGGGTTAATGTTAGCTAGCGATAAATGATGCTGTTGGGTTAGCTAGCTAGTACGTTAGCCATCCTACATGATGGTCATGTTAAGTCAACCAGAAACAATCTAACATCAGTGTTACAGTTGTGAACATTTTCTTATGCTATGGCAGTTTTCAAATGTAATGCCCGCTTAGTTCCTTTCAAAAGTAATTCATTTTAAATCTAAGTTGTCTACTTGTTTTGCCTACATATTGGATGCAACCTCTGGTACATGCAAGAAGGTAGACAACATTATTAAAGCTGCTTGTTGTAAAGTTTTTTTTTGTTTTTTTTTAATTTATAAATTTTGGTCACAAAGCTGCTAAAAGTTGCTAGGTTAGAGTGCAGTTGGTAGTGCAAAAGCTGAGAAGGTGGAATGTACAAGGGATTCAAACCTTGATATTGTTTCATACAAATATGTGGACTTGATTTATTACTACAGGTTGCCTTTGCATTTTTTATATTTGTCTTTTTCCACTCCTGCAGCTGCAGTAATGAAATGGGGCAAAGACGCAAATGAAGAAATGATAAAAATAAAACATGCTTTGGAGCACCTTAAACATGCACCAGCGAGGAAGGAAGGGAATAACACACAAGAAGAAATTTAAAGAACTTTTTTTTCTATAAAAAACGTGACGCAGTTGTAGCGCATGTGCTAGGTGGATTGTTGTTTATTTATTTAATTATCCACTGCAGCCTGAGTTGTTTCACTTTTGTTTTCAAGATTCTTGGACACACACAGTGTAGAGTTTCTTTGCAACTACAAATGTAAATTACGTTGAAATAAAGTGAGCTTTAATTGAATGCAGCGTGTGACTGTTTATTTGGTCCAGAAACAGTATAAATGATTTCTAAATGAGTCTGCAGTTGAAAAGAAGTCCACAATAACCACATTTGAACTAATTTTTAACCTTGTTCAGAAGTCCTGTGGATTTCAACGTTGCTCATAAAACGATGTAATAAAAATTCTGTCTTTTCAATGTGCGACAAAGACGTTCAAAGACATTTTTTTGGACATATCTTTGCTCAGTGGGTTTGCACTAAAGCTGGTTTTCCACTGCATGATTTCCTGCCTGATTTTGTTGTCACAGATGTTAAAGAAATTCCTTGGTTGTAGGTTTAGCCTGGCGGTCTTTGAATGCATAATGTGAAATGCTGATATTATCATTGCCGATGTAGTACCATTGAGACAAAAGTTGGCTGACTACAATGCTGTGTCAGTGTGAGAAACTTAGGATAAAAATCTCAGATTGTAAGCACTGCTATGACACTCGTCTAAAATAGTAACCAATAGGAAGACGGTGGAGGACTCACAGGGCAACTACATATATGGTAGCCGTGATGAAGAAACCTAAACACGAAATCTCACTGCTTCAAGATCACTTTGAAGAATTTTTGAGTTTGTGTGAGTCTGTTTTCTACATGAGCCTGGATCACAATGACTGAAGACGTAAACAGAATCTATAGATAAAGTAACTTTCTTTAATTGCGGGTCTGTAGTTAGAAGAAAATGTCAAGTCAAGTGACTTTTATTGTCATTTCAACCATATACAGCTTTTTCAGTACACA
>JAKKZN010000004.1:21090372-21102031 GCA_033441825.1 Pangasius elongatus
CTCCCTGAGACGATATGAGGAAGAAACCTTGAGAGGAACCAGATTCAAAAGGGAACCCATCGTCATCTGAGCGACACTGGATAGTGCAATTATAAATAAATCCCTTCTATAACTATAGGTCTAAATGTGCAACTGTGTAACCAGAAAATTCATTATAGTCTTCACATGAAACCTATTTTGTTGAATTTATTAACTGTTTACTGATGGAGACTTAAGTGCAAAATTGTTTGTGTCAATCGCAGTCCTAAAGCTTTCATATCAAAACTGTTTGTATCAATTACCATCCAAATCCATCTTCACGGTAATCACCATCCACAGTAATCTCATGTATCTCTAGGATGTCCATGTGGGGACATCCTCAGCAGCAGCGAGTGGTCTCCAAGTGATGAGAATGCCAACCAGAAGCAGGGCATCAGGGCATAATATAAGGTGCAAATATTATGACTAAGACACACAAATGAGATAGGATAATGATCTGAGATAGCGTCGAACTGTGGAAATGTGACTATATTTAATCCAAATGTTCGTATTAGATCAAGAGTGTGACCACCATTCAGAATATGGCCCTGGGGGATCTGTAAATAATAATTAGCTGAATCAACTGAGTAGAGTTATTTTTTGTGCCTACATATGTTATGTTAGTATAAAGAACTTCAAACGTGTTGAATTTCTGACTCGGTTTTTGTGTGACACCTAGATTTATCATTATAAATAACTGTGACACCATTATATGTATATAACGATATATGGGAGGATTAGCTTCATTGAATGCTATATACAATGTAGTGTTCAACACTGTCACTGCTAATCAAAACCCAGCTAACATTATGTATTTTCATATTTCTTGAACTAAATTATTCATATTCTTGTACATACAGTATATTTCTTAATGATATAAACAGACACTTGGTTTGTATGCATGTTTTTGTATTTGCTGTTATGATGATTTTTCAATTATTATGAACTTATAATCTTTTTTGTAATTATTTTATACTATGGATAAAATGAGCAGCAGCATTCTGCCTCTTCACTGATATCATGACAACATTACTAATGTTTAGTATAGTGTGTGTATCAGTGTTTAGTCAGTTGCGGGTGTAACAAAACCATTGAAAAGAATTAAATAAAGAAATTGTTTAGTGTGAATCCTGTCTCTGTTCACTTGTGCTTGAACCAGTGTTCCTTATGTGTTCTTAATGTTGGTGTTCCTTGTATAGTTAGTTTTCCTAAGGGGGGCATAACTCCCCTAGGTGGCGTGGCCGACAATCTAAATTCTTATTGGTACCTTGGTCCCGCTACAAGGGCATTGCGTACAGAAGATGGCCACTGAACGAATTACGGTTTGCCAAATCAGTGTAAATTTTCCGGTTCACCAGGAGCTCGTTGTAAACCTGATCTCCTTTCTCGAGCAGCAGAGTGACTGAGTTACTCGCTGTGTCCTCACTGTCCTGTCCTGGTGGATTATCTGTTACTGCAGCCACACGCACTCCGTTCTTCATTATATGCACACCAGTTGCAAGGGAGTTTGCGTTGAAAACCACAATGTTGAAGTAATACACTCCTCTCACCGGTGCTGTGAAGATACCTGGAGGCAAGATTTCAATTATAACTGAGCTGCTGAAGTAAGTAATAAATCACTATAGATGTCCCACAATCTAAATGTTATCACTGATAATAGAACGAACTGCCTAACTTTGGCTCCTCTCACAGATTAATTACCTGTGTTTGTGTCATAGGCATTACCAATGTTGGTCAAAGCGCTTTTGTACACCACAGTCTGATATTCCTGAAATGGTCCAATTGTATTAGTAGTAGAAGGTACGGCCCAGAATGCCACTTTGGGTTGTTCTTTAAAAAACAAGAAGAAGAAGAAATTTTAATGATTTCTGTCTTCCGACAGTATATTATATTATGGATACATATCATGTTGGATGATCAGATGTTACCTGTGATCTGTTTCCTGAGCTCCTGAATTTCAGCCTCTAAGGTTTTGATCTTCCTCAGTTCTGACACTATGCTGCTTACGCATGGCTCCAAAAACTCCTCTGCCTGGTTTGTGCTCACAAAGAGCAGGAAAATCAAATTCAGCATCAAGATCATTGTTAGGATTGTGGTGAAGTGTGAGGAGGGATATCTGCTTTGCCTTTATTATAGTAGTGTTATGTTTGCACAGTAAAGAAAACTTTGGACTCTGGAGATGTTGCTATTGCCAAAAATAAGGTGAAATCACAAGTGTGATCAATAAAGTATCTATAATTATAGAGAAACATATCTGTCACAATGAAAAATAAATAAATAAATAAATAAATAAATATTAATATATGCATAAATAACTATTTTTTATTTTAAAAGCTACATAATTGCGTATATAGTATTTCAGTTTTATTTAAGTATTTATTAATGTTTATTATTATATATTGATATATATATATATATATATATATATATTAATGTATGCCTTTATGCTTTCCTGTTTACATTTACTTTTATTTGTTAATTTATTATTTGGGCTATTTTTTTGCATCTGTTATTTTTTCCCATCTGTACTTATTTACTTATGTATTTGTGTCTACATCAGTAGTTAAAATTTTACACAGAACCCCACTTCTTATGTTTCAGAAAACTGAAGCACGGGGTCACTGACTCGCCAAGGTACAGGGTTCAGGAGTGTAGGCAGTGGCGGCACACAGCGCACATATTACGGAGGTGTAGAATGCAAAAAAAGAAAAAAAAAACACAAACAAAACTGAATTTTATACAAATCATGCAGCTGGACCACAAACATTAGCAGGAAGCTAATGGATCAAAGGATGCTTTGATCACAGTTAATAGTAAGAGTATTTTGTGTGCTAGCTGCCTTAAAAATCAGATTCTCTTCCCCAAGCTTTGTGTTGCAAAATGCTTGGCAATGATGTTTTTGTGATATAATTTCACCCCATTAATACCCCCAACACCTCCCCTTGTGCCATGTTTCCCGGCATCATGAGCACTGCTCTCAAAACTGGCTCTGCAGAGGGCGTCTCCGCACCCACCTCTGACTCCGTAAAGGACACTGTCATCCCCGCGCCTCCTCCTGGCTCTGCAGAGGGCGTCTCTGCACCCACCTCTGACTCCGTAAAGGACACTGTCATCCCCGCGCCTCCTCCTGGCTCTGCAGAGGGCGTCTCCGCACCCACCTCTGACTCCGTAAAGGACACTGTCATCCCCGCGCCTCCTCCTGGCTCTGCAGAGGACGTCTCTGAACCCACCTCTGACTCCGTAAATGACACTGTCATCCCTGCGTTCCATTTTTGAACGTTCATGTTTGATTGCTCCTACATACACGAATGTTTATTTATTTTTATGACATTCTGAAAATGAAATTTGCATGAGGATTTGTAAAAGATTTGGAAATAGCGAGATGAAGTCAGCAACAATGTGGTAAACGTGTAACAGCAAGCAGTCATGATTTGTGGCCTCTTTGGCCTTCCACATGAAACCCGAAGGCGTTTTAAAACACAAACACACAGATCACTTGAATCTTTTTTTTTACCGAGTGGAAATTTCTCACTCAGGAAGCAGGAGTAGCGGCGGAGCGCCTTCAGGAAACACACCCAGTGGAAGAGTTTCACTAACTTACAGTTTAATCTCATTTCACTCCTCTTTAACTCGCTGTGATAAGGAAGAGCTCGGAGAGAAACATGGTGAGTTGGCGAATTTTTCTCTCTTTTCTCTTCTCTCGGTAATTTTTTTAATGTGTCAGTATTGAGTGTCAGAATGAACAGTGAGAGGTTTGAATGCTTTGAAAGGGTTTAACTAATAAACCGATCTGGAGGTCTTCTTGTCGGTTTTTTGCTAGTGCGCAGTGTGTTAATGCAGTGTGTTAACTGTAGGTACTGAAATTAGTATATTAATAAACTGACAGACAATACACTTTAGTTTTAGTTTTGAAAAAACAAAACAAAAAAAACCCTGTTTATCAAACGCTGTAACCTCTCAGTGCTTCACCAGCTCTCAAATGACATTGATATTGGGGGCGTGGTCACCGGTCTTTACGCTGTTCTTAGGGGTGTGGCCAACGACAATAACGGCCCTACCATGAACACAGCAAAATGTACGTTCTCTTTTCATTTCTTTTCTTTCTTTTTTAAAAAAAATAAATAAATAAACAAACACATTTGTTTGTTTGTTTATTTTTTAATGTTTATCGTGATGTAACTGAGCTTGAGCCATCTGTCAGGTTAACTTTACTACTGCTGTGTGTTCAATTAAATTCCAATTCAATTATATTTGTACAGCGCATTTAACATTGGACATGGTCACAGAGCAGCTTTACAGATATAAATACAATCAGATTAAATTAAACGAAAATAAATTTTAAATATGTGAATTTATCCTACTGAGCAAACCAGAGGCGACGGCAAGGAAAAAACTCCCTGAGACGATATGAGAAGGAAACCTGAAAGGAACCAGACTCAAAAGGGAACCCATCCTCATCTAGGTTCTAACAGATAGTGCAATCTTAAATAAACCCCTTCTTTAACAGTGTACTAAATGGACAAATAGTGCAGGTGTGCAACCAGTAAATTCATCACAGTTTTTGCAAGAAGTCTGGTTGGTTAAAATCTACCCACTGTCCACTGATGGAGTCTTACTCTTTCCCTTCTTTTTTACCTGCCTGGATGTTCAGTGCTCTAGGGGAAATGTGTCTGTTTATACAGGAAGCACTAGAAACACAAGGTACATAAAAGCAGTATAGGTGTTTCACTGTCAATGTAATTAATCAGTCTCGCAGAATATCTCTTTTTTTAAAATTATTAATTTTAGCTGAGAATAATAATAATCAGTGACTTGGTTTCTGAAGGATGAGTTCCGAGTAGTTTCTTGCAGTATCAAAGTGATAACCACAACACAGCAATGAACTGTTCAATAAAATAGAATTTACTGAAACACAGTGAAAAGAAGAAGCACCAAAATGCAAAGATTAGAGAGCGAGATTACGGACATAAGTCGGAGAGATTTTGAAAGAGAGCTTAAAAGAATGCTGATTTTAACAAACAGTTTGCAGCTTCAGATTATTCAACACAGTACAAGATTGTCTTTTTGTGCCCAGATGTACAGTCTTACTTGGAGTTGCTCAGTTTGTAGCGGGCGTGAGAGGAATGTGCGCTGTGAATGAGCACTGTTGAGAGGAGGAGATGTCCTCGTGCAGTTTGCACATTGATCGATGGTAACTCCACTCAAGGTGAATGGTGATGCAGTGTGACTGAGTCTGTCTTCATATATACGTGAAATTTGCAGGTCCATCCGTCTGTAGATTTGCTTCCTGATGCAGTTCTGTCAGTCTTGTAACTCGTGGAGGTCTAGCCGTTGAACAAAGTTGAAAGCAGCAGTTTCACTTGCATTAAAATTAAACTTGCACAAGAAAAAATGAGAACTCAGGATGCTCTTGGGCAGCATTGGCTAATGTTACTCTGATGGGTGATGTGAGACATTCTCTTTTTATGCTCTCACCATGAGGGTGATGGTCCATCCAGCGTAATGGTTAAGCTACAGAGAGCGACAAAGGCTGGTGGAGTCCTTTTGATAGTTTTTGGGGGTGACGTATACTAGTGTTACATCCTCCTGCTTACTGTAAAAGTACTTTGATAATGGTGTGTCCCCTATCTGTGAATGTGTGGTACCTGAACTGCTGTGTGTCTGATATCATGCATTCCTTGTCTACAGGAAAAGTCAAGAGGAATGCTCAGCACCTTTTTCAGGCAATCTCCCAAACCGGCTCAGAACTATGCTCATTGCCAGGTAGGAAATACATCAGTACATGTGCATAGTGGGGAAAACAAACTCTTCTTTGTATTTCACTAATCAGAAATGCACTTAAGAGTGGAACTGAAACCAACAGAATTCAGTTTCTATTCTATAAGTTTGTTTTAAGTTTGCTGACTTTTTAACTCAACTTATTTTATCTTTGTTTTAAAACGTATTTAATATTCAATTTAACAACACTGATATTATTATTCCCTTCCTGTTCCTTTCACTTAACATTTTCATTCCCTTCCGTGTGTGTGTGTGTTTCAGGGAGCTGGGAGCTCAGACATCACAGAGAAGAAAGACAGAGCAGATGAAATCCCTCGTGTCCCCCCAAGACCCAGTGAGGAGGTGCATTATCATATAGTATAACTATGAAAAGCAAAGATTGTGATGTTTGTGATGTTCATGAGCAGAGATTTACTCAGTCTCTTCATCTCTCTCTCTTTAATCCTGTGTTCACACTTGCCAGTGACAAAGCTAGATTTTCTGTGTATGTGTGTGACACACAGCTGTGATTTTAGTGACAGCTGAGTACGATTTTCTCAAGTTTATCCAAATTAGCTATGATACTGTAAAGAAGGAACAAATCCTAACAATCTGCTTGAATGAGTCTTTGGACTAATCCTATGGCACCTGTGGGCCGATGTTTCTTCAGTTCCCTGCTCACGACTTTACTTCCTACCTGCAATTAGTTCCCATTTACTGTTTGTTGCAAAAATGGAAGACAAACTTATAAGCATAGATTCATCTTATCCTATCAAATATGACCTCTTGCTAAATGTGTATAGAAATGTTCAGAAATGTTCAAAGTTTGTAAGGAAGTAGCACAGATCGTTGATGCCTCTGGTAAGTGTACTTGGCTAGTACCGTTAGTTTGCTTTGATCATCTAATCTGAGAATGAAGCTAGTACAAAGTTGAGCACATAACGTAAATCAAACAACCGATTTTGACATTGCTTAGTGCATTATTTAATTTGTGTTTAACTAGTTAGTGCTTTAAATATATATAGCTACAACTGTTTCTCTTTGGAACTAAAAATACACTATATAGGTAACAAACTACAAGCAACATGAGCAACATTTCACCTGTCTTTAAATAATAATAATAATAATAATAATAATAATAATGGCCAGTACCTTTCCTACTTCCCTCCACTTCTCACTTTGATTCCCTTTCTTTTCCCTTTCTTCTGAAAAACACTCACAGTTATAGCAGTCATGTGAGATTGAGGAACTGTGCTCTTTGTGTGTGTGTGTGTGTGTGTGTGTGTGTGTGTGTGTGTGTGTGTGTGTGCATGCTTCAGGGAGCTGGGAGCTTAGACATCAGAGAGAAGAAAGCCAGAGCAGATGAAATCCCTCGTGTCCCTCCAAGACCCAGTGAGGAGGTACAGTATCTTATAGTTATACCCATGAAAAAGAGAGGTTTTGATGTTTGTGATGTTAATCAGCTTTTCTGTTCATCAGGAGCTCAGAAACACAATCACACACCGCCTGAGTGTGAATCCATCTGACACGGATCATAATCAGGTACTCTCTCTCTCTCTCTTTAACCCTGCGTTCACACTTGTCAGTGACAAAACAATATTTTCTGTGCATGTCTGCGACACAACGCTGTGATTTCAGTGACATTTGAGTATGATTTTCTCAATTCTATCCAAATTAGCTATGATACCGTAAAGAAGGGACAAATCCAAACAATCTGCTTGAATGAGTCTTTGGACTAATCCTATGGCACCTGTGGTCCGACGTTTCTTCAGTTCCCTGCTCACAAGTTTAGTTCCTATCTGCAATTATTTCCCACTTACAGTTTGTTACAAAAATGCAAGACAAACTTATAAGTGTGGGTTCATCATATATGACCTTTCGTTAAATGTGTATAGAGACATTATAAAGAAAAATAAAGCTTGTAAGGAAGTAGCAGAGATTGTTGGTGTCTCTGGTAAGTGTAAGTAGCTAGTACAGTTAGCTTGCTCTGCTAATCTAATACAAGAATGAAGCTAGTATGAAGTCGAGCATGTAATGTAAATCAAACATCCAAATAATAATAATAATAATAATAATAATAATAATAATAATAATAATGGCCAGTTCCTTTCCTACTTCCCTCCACTTCTCACTTTCATTCCCTTTCTTTTCCCTCCTCTGAATAACATCACAGTTATAGCAGTCATGTGGGACTGAGGAACAAACAGTTCTGTTTGTGTGTGTGTGTGTGTGTGTGTGCGTTTCAGGGTGCTGGGAGCTCAGACATCACAGAGAAGAAATCCAGAGCAGATGAAACCCTTCGCGTCCCTCCGAGACCCAGTGAGGAGGTACAGTGTGCTACAGTATAACTATGAAAAACAGAGATTGTGATTTTTGTGATGTTAATCAGCTTTTCTGTTCATCAGGAGCTCAGAAACTCCATCACACACCTCCTGAGTGTGAATCCAGTTGATGCGGATCATAATCAGGTACAGCAGGGATGTACTTGGTCTCTTCCTCTCTCTCTTTTACCTTACATTCATACTAGTGAGTGACAAAGCGACAGGTGATTGTTCATTTTCTACCTAGGTGTGCGACACAGAGTTGCGATTTCAGCGATGTTTGAACTGAGAATTTCTCAAATTTATGCAAATTTATGATGCGATAAAGCGACAACTCCAAAAGATCACCTTGAAAAAGTCCTTAGACCAATCCTTTGGTGTGTGTGGTTTGACATTTCTTCAGTTCCCCGCTCACAACTGCTTAACTTCATTTAATGTTTGAAACATGCTTCAAAGTTGTTACACTAACACTTGCTCATTTCTCAACTTGAGATGAACCAAACACAATCCAAACAATAATTGTGAGCAACACAAGGAGAACTCAACAACGATACAGACTACTTACAGGAACAAATGCTCAGCAACTAATGAGGGAAAACACAGAACTTATTTAGAAGAAGTAACACACAAGACAGATGTGTATAACCCAAGACAGGTGTGCACAAATACAGGAAATAAATGCCGCAACAAAGGAAGAAGGGAGGGGTACCCTGTGGTGGTTTGGAGGTGAACATGGTGGTTTATTACTTACATAAAATTTATTTTTCTCTTGTTTTCTTTTAGGATTCTGTAGTGTCAGTCAACAAACAGCAGGTCAAAGGAGGTGAAGATGAAGGATGTCAAGTAACAAAACACATTTTCATCATAATTCTTCTGTTCTAGGAGATGGTAGCATTATTACTGCTGTAAATCTAAAAAATCACCCTGTCTAATCCAGACATTTTTTCTACATCGGGAATTCAGTTTAGTTATGCTCACAGGTGTTTACATTCCACCTCAGGCAGATGAATCATGTGCTTTGGACATGACATATACAGAATCATTCATGGAAAATTCATGTCTTGATGAGTGTTGAGGACTTCAACAGGGCAAATTTGATGGAGGTCTTGACCAACTACTATTAGCACATTCATTTCCACAGGCGTGGAACAATACCTAATCAGCTATATACAGTCATATCTGTGCCAGATGTGGCCACTTCCTTTAAGGGGTAAATCTATATTTACATTTCCAGAAGTGAAAGTATTTTTTTTTAACTTTAATCTCATTCATACAAGTGAGTAGTTGAGGGCCTTGCTCAGGGACCCAGCAGGGACAGTATTGGCAGTGCTGGGATTTGAACTCACAACCTTCTGATCAGTATACCAAAGACTTGACCACTGACCTACCACTATTCAAGGCAAACATGGACCCTCTCCAGTTTGTATATCACTCCAACATATGGCCAATGCTATTGCGCTTACTATAAACACTTCTCTCACAGACTAGAGAGTAGGAACAAGAAATATCTGGCAACCTCTGAGGTGTGAACTACACACAGTCGATTTTATAATCTGAATGTTAATGTTAATGAGTTAATGATGAATTAAGTGTGTGTGTGTGTGTGTGTGTGTGTGTGTGTGTGTGTGTGTGTGTGTGTGTTTCATACCAGATGGGAAATCAGGAAGTCGGCCAGTACACTGAGGTAAAGTGTGTTTACTTTGTAATGTTAGTGCTCATTTACAGAATGGAAAAAAAGTTCCTGAAGTATCAATAATAATAAATGTACAGAAACAATAATTTATTGTAGGAATATTTAAATGGACCCAGTTGGTGATGGAGATTTGCTCAGATCCAGGAAACTTCAGTTTGATGATAAATTGCATTAAGATGATTTGTGTAATATTTTCACACACTCTCACAACACTGCATGTGTAAAATGTGTGTAACAGGACGACAAGGAGGAGTGTGTGAAGGAAGTTGCTGCTGCAGCTGACAAAGAGAAAGTACAGGTATAATTATCATATCTTATGCATTTCTATTCAATTCTCTGGGAAAAACTTATTTTTTATTTATCCACTAAAGCGTGACCTCATTTCGCTTTAGGAAAATGGAAAACTAGAAACAACCTGCTATTAGATTTCTGATATAACATATGAAATAAAATAAATGTTATAATAAAAGTTGATGCACACAGGAATTAGATGAGGCATTTTTATAAATTTAATCTTATTAAGAACTGAAGAGTCAAGAACTGAAATTAAATACCAGACTGTTTGCTCTTCTCCAATTTTATACACCAAATCACAAACCACATAGTGGACTATTTCTGATTTTCTGCTTTAGAAAAGAAAATCAAATGGTTGCTACTTAGTCTTAATTAAGTGCAGTATTTTCCTTTACAACAGTAATGTCCACTTGAGTAGTACACTACGACTACCTGAACCTGATTTCTGCCATAAAATAATCTGAACTCTGTTTCATGTAGAGCATCATAACATCATCAAGGGTGTTGAGTAGTGCAGCATAACTAATTATGTATGTATTATATCTGAATTTATGTTTATTTATCGTACATAACTGAAACTGAACTCTACATGCAGCATGGTGCTTGTTTTAATTAATTAATTAAAACAAGCAGAGTAAAATGAATCAGAAGAGGAGCAGAGAAGATGGCACTGAGGTTTTAGAGGTATTCAGAGAGGGGAAATTTTACAGGCTTTTACTAAAACAGAGGGAAAGTTTCAGTCTTTGGTGTAACGTTCTGAAAAATTAAAGTAAACTGAAAAAAAGGCCTAACACAGCAATCAGTGGAGGAGAGAATTCACTTAATCATTAATCCAAAGCAGAGACAAACACACACACACTTCAACACACACCTCTCTAGACATTTAATTTTATTTAATCAGGACGATCTCCCAGGTGATGGACAGTCACACAGCAGCAGTGCTGATCTTTCTGTAAATCTGTTCTTTATTTCTTTCCTTTCTTGTTTACCTGTCTGGGTGTTTCTTGTTCTCAGTGCTGTGTGTCAGGTGTCATTCATTCTTCATCTACAGGAAAAGTCAGGAGGAGTGCCGAGTGGCTTTTTCAGACACTCTCCCAAGCCGGCTCAGAGCTGTGCTCATGGCCAGGTAGGAGAAACGTCTGTACATCAGCGTCTGTACATCACAAAGTTCTTTGTATGTCACTGATCAGAAGTGGAAGTGAAACCAACAGAATTCAGTTTAATATGGACTTTTTTCAGTAAGAAAATTAGAGAACAAAGACAGAAACTAAAACAATACTGTAATGGGGAGGTCACCCCATGCAAGCTTTGAACGCTGGTCTCCATGGCTCAGAGACAAGAAGTCAACCCAGTGAGCCAATCACATAAACAGGGATGGATGAAGTAAGGGACATATACAGTGTGTATGTATATATATATATATATATATATACACACACACACACACACTCCTGATCAAAATCTTAAGACCAGGGAAAATATTACAAGTATTCACACTACACACTGCTGGATTGTAACCAGGTTGTAAGAACTTCTTCAAAATGCCAAAAGAAGAAACAAGAGCAAGAGACAAAAA
>JAKKZN010000004.1:21104845-21117997 GCA_033441825.1 Pangasius elongatus
ACGGGACGGTAGTCATTGAGGCAGGACACTGAAGACTTCTTTGGCACGGGGACAATGGTGGTGGCCTTGAAGCAGGTCGGAACAACGGTACAATGGTACAACGGAACAATGGTGCAATGGTTCATTTTCTACATGTCAGAGAGCTGCAATTCCAGCAATATTTGAACTGAGAATTTCTCAATTTTATTCAAATTATTTATGATGCAATAAAGCGACAAATCCAAACGATTAGCTTGAATGAGTCCTCAGACTAATCCTGTGGTATGCGTGGTCTGAGGTTTCTTCAGCGCCCCACTCACAACAGCTTGAATTGATTTAATGTTTGAAACATGTTTCTAAGTCATTATGCTAACACTCACTCATCTATCGCCTTGACAAGAACCGAACACAATCCAAACAATAACTGAGAGCAACACAACAAATGCTCTGCAGCTAAGGAGCTGTAATGGTCACCCAAGCATGAAATGCTATTCCTTACTTATATCACAAGCACACATAATGATTTTATGGCCTTAGTTTAGTATCTTGTGAGTAACTGTCAGAGCATGAAAGAAAATAAAACAAAAAACAATAGGCTGTCCTGGATGAAGTGCTATTCAGTTGCCAGTTGTCTACAAACACACCTGCAAAACCAAAGGAGATATAACAGAGACAGGTGTGTTGGGATTCTCTGCAGAACTCAGAAAAATCTGTCTTTTTTTTACAACCAGAAGCCCTGAGTCAATAGTGATGTCTGTGCCAATCTGAAAACATGGACTGCTGCTTTCAAATCTGGGAACCTGGTGAACTACAAGAACGCCAGATATCTAAAAGGTCAAGGTGGAATCCCACATGGGCCACACCTCAAGCGCATGTGGAGCGACCTGCGCTTAATAACAGACTAGAAAGGGAGGAAAAACTGTGATGTACACATGTCCACCTCACTAGTATGAGGTGAGGAATACTGATTTTAATACCAAATACCAATTATCAACTGTTAGAATTCCCGTGGACCAGAAGAGTTGTGGCCAGATGTGGCCACTTCGTTCAAGGGGCAATTCTACTTCTATGGCATCCATGGCCTGGTCCTCAGAGCCTGTGCCACCCAGTGTGTGAAGTTCAGCCTGTCAGCTATCTCTGTATGCTTCAAGAGGACCACCTTTGTCCCGTTTCCTAAGACACCTGTCGTCTTCTGCCTGAATGACTACTGCCCTGTCACACTGACCTCCACTGTCATGAAGCGCTTTGATCAGCTAGTTAAAACCTATATATGCAGGTCGCCATCTGCTAACATGGACCCTCTCCAGTTTGCATATCACTGCAACAGATCTGTGGATGATGCTATTCCCCTTACAATACATGAAGCTCACACACATCTTGAGAGAAAGAACAAGAAAAATCTGGCAACCTTTGAGGTGTGATCTACACACAGTTGATTTTTATAATCTGAATGTGGAGCTAAGAAAATCCACTTAAGCAGCTGCATAACCCAACTCTGAATACCAGGAACTTTCCCTACGTAAATACTGACGTAACTTTTGGACTTAAATCACAGACTCTGAATGTGGAGACTTTTATCTAAAATACTAGAAATCCACAGATGAAATGATGAAATTCGTGTGTGTGTGTGTGTGTGTGTGTGTGTGTGTGTGTGTGCGTGTCTTTTACCAGATGGAAAATCAGGACATTGGTGAGCGCACTGAGGTAGAGTCTGTTTACTTTAAAATGCTAGTGCACATTTATAGAATGACAAAAAATCAAACACACAAGTTCATCAAGTAACAATTAGATAATAAATGTGCAGAAACAATAATTTATTGTAGAAAAAATTAAACGAACCCAGTTGGAACCCATTTTGCTTAGATCCAGGAAACTTTAAATTGCATTCAAAATTGTTGTGTAATATTTTCACAAACTCTCTCAACATTGTACGTCTAAAATGTGTGTAAAAGGATGACAGTGAGGAGTGTGTGAACGAAGCTGCTGCTGCAGTTGAGAAAGAGAAAGTACTGGTATAATCATCATACATAATGCATGTCTATTCAGTTCTCTTGGAGAATTTTATAATGAATAATAAAATTATAACAAAGTTTAATGTTGTTTTATTCATCCGCTAAAGCCAAAGAAAAAGAAAGTAAAGAAAAAGAAGAATCCCTTCATGCCTCATGTGACAGCTAAGGTAGGGGATAAAAAAAACGGAAAACTGTAAACAACTCCCTATCATATTTCTGATTTTGACATAAAGTATTACATAAAATAAATGTTAGAAATTAAAGCTGATGCACATGCATGAATTAGATGAGGTTTTTTTTTTCAAAAATTTTAATAAGAACTGAAGAGTCAAGAATTGAAATTAAATACCAGATTGTCCAATGTCCAATGTTATGCATCAAATCATAAATCATGTAGTAGACTATTTCAGATTTTCAAAATCAAAAAAAAATCAAATGGTTGCTAATTAGTCGTAATTAAGTGCAATATTTTTCTTTACAACAGTAATGTCCACTTGAGTAGTACACTACGACTACCTGAACCTGATTTCTGCCGTAAAATAATTTGAGCTCTGTTTCATGTAGAGCATCATAACATCATCAAGGGTGTTGAAGAGCGTAGTATAACTAATTATGTATGTATTATATCTGAATTTATGTTTATTTATCTTACATAACTGAACTATACATGCAACATGGGGCTTGTTTTTATAAATTTATTCAGTTAATTCATTTCTTCCTATTTCTACTTCTTTATTTCAGAGTAAAATGAATCAGAAGAGGAGCGGTGAGGATGGCACTGAGGTTTTAGAGGTATTCAGAAAGGGGAATTTTTACTGGCTTTTAAACCATGTGTAGGTGGCCATGTCTAAAATAAAATAAATGTTACATGCTGGGGCTGTAGTGCTGCTGAAATTTGCTTACTTTGAGCATCTACATAGTGCTGCATACACAGCTGTAAAATGTGTTTGTTCACTATTCAGGAAATTTTCTTCCATTTCCTCATTTTCTCTTTTGCTTTGATTTTGTTTCCCCTGTATTCTACTTCTCTACACAGAAGTTAATTACAAACTCTCAGTCAGACTGAGCACAGTAAAAAGTTTGATTTGACAATAAATGGGCTGTTTAGTGCTGAGGATTTAGTGACCCGTTATCATTATGGCAATATATTTCTGTACAATGAACACAAATTACAGAGCCTGTAAACGACAAGCAGTGTTTATTCTTGTGACTTAAGCAGAGAAAAAATGAAAATGGCCAACTCATCAACTCAGTTTGTATAGGTTTCTTTCTGGTGCATTCTGCTCTGACTTGTTCATAGGCATATGTAAATAGTGGCAAGTTTGATTGGCTGTGCCTTTAAGACAGTAGAATGTGTGTTTCTGCCTTTTGAGTCTTTATATATATACGTTGAATATAAAAAAAGTTGACACACCCCTATTAACATTGCAGGTTTTTGTGATATGTAAAAAATGAAACCAAGGTAAATCATATGCAATCTTTCCCCACCTTTAATGTGATATAGCAACCAAAAAAAGTGAAAAACAAATAGAAACATTTTAGGGACAGAACAGGATGTCCCTCTAAAATAGACAAAAGAACAAGAAGAAAACTTATCAGGGAAGCTGCCATGAGACTTACAGCAATATTAAAGGAGCTGAAGGAATATCTGGTGAGTACTGGTCACTCCTTGCATGTGACAGCAATCTCTCGTATTCTTCACATGTCTGGGCTGTGGAGTAAGGTGCTGGGGAAAGATGAATGTGTTAAAGCCCAATGAAACCAAAGTAGAACTTCTAAACCTCTAAAAGATATGTTTTTGACACAGAAACAAGACAGGAATACTATACTCGTGATGAAGTATGGTGGTGGCAGCATCTAACTATGGTTAGGTTTTGTTCTGCTGGGACTGGGGCTCTAGTCAAGATAGAAGGAAACATTGGATAGCTCCAAATACCAATCTATTTTGGCACAAAACCTGCAGGCCTCTGTTAGATAGCTGAAGCTGAACAAAAATTTCACCTTCCAGCATGATAATGAGCCAAAGCACAAATCCAAGTCAACAAAAGAATGGCTTCAGAAGAAGATCGTCATTTTGGAATTGTCCAGTCAGAACCTAAATCTAAATCCTATCAAAAACCTATGGAATGACTTGAAGAGGGCTGTGCACAGGAGACCCTTCACAATCTGCTATATCTGGAGCATTTGTGCAAGGAAGAGTATTAGAGGAAGTATTAGTTAAGGGGTGTGCATACATAGGTTTTTGTATTTTTTAAATTTTTTCCCCCTAAAATCTTTGTTTGTTTTTCACTTGAATGTTGTTGCTTGCTATTTCACATTAAAGGTGGAAAAAGATGCAAACTGAGGACAAGCTTATATATGGGATTGTCTTTATATTTTGTCTTTTCTGCCTTAAAGAAGAACTCCCTCATGGAGCAGCTGAATGAGGTTCGTCTGGATCGACTTCATATCGAAGACGAAGAGGTTTCTCAGGAATATATCTACATATTTTTTCCTACAATTAGTTTTATATAGAGGTAAATGACTTGTTTTCTGTCGCAGGATCTTGACAGCCTCATGGAGTGGTGGAGTACGGTCAAACGTGAGTGTGTTTAAAGCATATATACAGATTTTAGGTGCGTAACAACACTTAGGCTGAGAAAGTGTGACATAAATGAATAGTAAGATAACCATAGTGTGCTTGTGTTGTTCAGAATGGGAGCCGATGTCCAACGATGAAGATATGACGGAAAAAGAGGAGGCTACGTAAGCTGCTTACCAACAGATTAATATTTATTTCTCGGTTCTAGAAACATGACACAAAGACTTTGCATTGCAAAAATTATTTTTTCCCATTTTAGTGCAAATTGTAAAATATCAGTAAATTCTATATTCATTTTCCTCTCTTTAGGGCATTTGCATTAACAGCTGAAAAGGTGCAACGAGGCATTCGTGTGTTTAATCAGCTGTTTTCAGAGCGAGCAGAAGCTCTTTGGCAGCACATCATTGACCTCAACCTCATTGCCGACGGTCTGGACCGCTTCAACAAAAGGACCAAAGTGGCCCAGATCACAGGTGGCTCCACCAGCGCTGTTGGGGGTGTGGCCACTATAGCAGGCCTTGCTCTGGCACCTGTTACTATGGGAACATCCCTGATCATCACAGCAGTGGGCCTTGGCATGGCTGCAGCAGGCGGGTTAACATCGGCCTCGGCCGGTATCTCCAACACTGTCCATGGCTCGATGGACCGCAAGAAAGTGGAGTGCATTGTGAAGGACTTCCAGAGCAAGATGGCTGACATTGACAAATGCACAAGATTCATCAAACGAGGCATCGAGAACCTGCGAGAGTTAAATGCTCCCAGGGTGAGGACAAGAGTTCTGTGTAACCTATAAAAGAATAGCAGTCCATTCAATAAGCTTTCCATCATGTAGTGAGCATTGATTTTAACTGGACCTTTTTTACAAGGTTACATTTAACATATCTGACATGAAATCTAAGTAACTTTGTTAGTTAGTTAGTTTGCTAGGTTACACTACTTATAAAGCCTAGTTGGACAGATCCTTAAATACCGCATCCACAGCAACACTGACCAACACATACTGATGATAAATTTAGGACTAAGTGAATGTTTTAAAAACTCCTTTTAACATTGTAAACTATGCTTATTCCCATTTTGTTTAAAGGTGAAAAAGCTAAAGGTGTATGATAGTGATTTCTCTGGAATCAATAATATCTACGAGGACGGCGCCATGGCAGGCAAAGCAGTACTTATCAACGCCAATGAGATCACCAGGCTCACACAAGTCACCATGGCAACAGGTGGCACAGCAGCCAGAGCAGTGCAGGTTGCAGCCATGGCAACGGGTGTCCTCACCGGTCTCTTTGTTGCCATGGATATTTACTTTGTGGCAAAGGATTCTCACGAACTTAGGAAAGGAGCCAAGTCAGAATTTGCCAAAAAGATCAGGGAGGTGGCAGAGCAGCTGCATCAAGGACTGGTGGAGCTCAATATAATCAGAGAGGAGCTGCAGTGTTCAAAAAGCTCAACATCCTCCAACACCTTCACAGTCTCCACCTCCAGCCCCTCAGCCTCCACTTACACCACCTCCTTGACCTCCTCTTCATCCACCTCTGGCATCTTTAGCTCCTCTAGCACCTCAGCCTCTGTCGCTTCACTCTCCTCCACTTCTCCCTGCCCCTCCATTTCCTCTTCTCTTCCACAGAACTCCGAAGCACACATAGAACCTCAAGCTCAGTCCTGACACAGTCCTGTTTTAAACAAATTGTGTGTCCTCCTCTTTCATCTCCAAATGATACTCCTCCATTTTCTCAGTGTCCTTATCCAAAACCTGCACCTTCTTATTCTCCTTTATGATCTTCTCTGCTTCAGACTCGCTCCTACATTAACAGTTAACAATGCTATCACCACATTCTGAACATTCTCCACCACAACCTCCTGAATTTTCTTCCATTTCATCCTCCACCTTACCACCTCTCCCACATCCCGCACCTTCTTCCCCTCCACTTCCATATCCTGCACCTCTACATTCACCCCTTAGATCTTCTTCACCTCCACATCCACCACCTGTATCTTCTCCACTTCCACTTCTTCTGTCTCTACATCCAAGTCCTCCACTTCCACATTTACAACTTCCCCACCTTCAGTCATACAACACATCTTGCAACTTCTCCACCTACACTTTCATATCCACCTTTTACACATTAACCTCCACTACCTCATCCACCTCCTGCACCTTCAGATTTAAAAGGAACAGTCATAAAAACATACTTTAAACCTAGTACACACCTATCTTGCATACTGTATACTTATTCCACCTTTACCCTCTAAACCTCCTCTACATGTCTTCCTCCTTATGCTTCTCTTCTTCCACCTTTATTCTCTAGCACCTCTGCCTCCACTTGGGGGCAGTCGTGGCCTAATGGTTAGCGAGTCGGACTTGTAACGCGAAGGTCGTGGGTTCGAGTCTCAGGCTGGCAGGGATTGTAGGTGGGGGAGTGAATGACCAGCCCTCTCTTCCACCCTCAATACCACGACTGAGGTGAGACCCTTGAGCACGGCACCAAACCCCCAACTGCTCCCCGGGCGCCGCAGCGAAAAAAAAAAAAAAAAGGCTGCCCACTGCTCCTGGTTTTGGATGGGTTAAATGCAGAGCACAAATTATGAGTATGGGTCACCATACATGGCCACAAGTCACTTCACTCCACTGAACATCAGGCATATGAATATCCATATCCTGCACTTCCTCCTCTACCCCAACTCTGGGGTCTCCTCGACTTTCTTAGGCACTGTAATAATATTACCAGCTGTGCAGCCAGGAACTATGGGCAAAAAACTCCAAACTTCTCCGGTGTTGTTGTGGAGCTGCTACACAAACTGCGTAAGGGTCGGCAGGTCTGGTAATATAATATAATCAGCGATAAACATTGCAATGTAATATTGTGTAGGGACAATATAGTAATAATATTATCGTCCTGATAAGCCTAGTCCTGATTATTTCACATTACAGCAAGAGTCCTAAAAAACACTGTATGTTTTTTTTAAAGCTTGTATCATCTGAGATATCTCATGATTTGACTTTTTTGTTTTTTCATTTGTCTTTAAAACTGCAGACAAATCAAAACAACTGACAGCATTAATAATGAATTCTTTATACACAGTGGAGTCCAAAAGTTTGCATTCTTTTCTAATTTAATGCAAACTGTTTCATTACAAATTATATTATTGGCAATAAACAGGAGTGAAAAGTAGAATCTTTTAAATAATTGCATATAAATAATATGAATGTCAGAATTTAAGTATTTAGTACTTCTCCTTTTCTTTAATGACAGCAATGGAAAAAATAAGAACTCAAGGAAATCTGACCTTTGGTGCAAAGGACTTAACATGATATAATAATATCAATATCACACATCTGAATTTTTATATACATTAGAATCTTAAATAATGAATATTCAAGATATTAAACATTAAAAGATTTTCTAGTTTTAAAGAAAAAATATCCCCAGATTTTCAATGTGGTCTCAGACCTTTGGGCCCCACTATATTATTAATAATTAATCCATTAGGACTGAATTAATAGCGCACTGGTACGATCTGCCCCTGCATACAAACAACAATATAAGCTAACAAATCAACGCCAAGGGAAGGCTACAAACACATTTCTTGGAGAAACAAAACGATACGCATCAGATGAGGCACGAGCCTTCACCGTCTGACAACTCACTGGTGTTTTTATCCAAATTGAAACCAACATGCTGGACTCTGCTGAAATAAATACAAACATGCCTGAACATGTGCTACTGATTAATTAATCAATGAAAATACTTGTGTACAAACAAAAATTACTTTATGCCTGTTATAAAGTTCCTTCAAGTGTTCAAAATTCATTAAATAAAGACCCATAGATGGGACTATGGGAAAAGGAATGCGCCTGTCTGCATTATGAAACACCCTGGAAATGAGATATTTTCAATGTATAATAATATAAATTTAAGCTAGGACTTATTCATTGTGTGGTTTCATGGAAAAGAAATACAAAGTAAACATTGCATTTTAATTTTCTTATAATTCATTTGAACTTTTTAATTTTTTTTTTAAAAAAGCAAACTTATTTTAAGTTTAAATTTTCCTTCTCCTGTCAGCATTTCCATAAATAATATTGTAATTTTAGTCTAACTCTAACCCTAGTTATATTATATTTATTGCACAAATGATTTGTGTTTGTATGGTAAGTGAAACTGCATATTTTATTTGATTGTTGTTCGAAAACAACATTGCTGAGAAAAAAAACAAAAACAAAAGAGGATTCTCACCTTATTTTATTTACCTTTATTTTATTTTAGGACAGATTTACCACCCAATGTCTCATCGGATTGAGATCTGGGGAGTTTGGAGACCAAGTCAACACCTCAAACTCTTTGTCATGTTCCTCATTCCTGAGCTATTTATACCAGGGCGCATTATCCTGCTGAAAGAGGCCATTGCCATTAAGGAATACTGTTGCCATGAAGAGGTGTAAGTGTAAAATGTGGGTGCTAATGTCTTGGTACCAGATACCAGAGCACACTTTCAGAGGTCTGGTGGAGTCCATGCCTTGATGGCTCAGGACTGTTTTGTGGCACAAGGGGAACCTTTTTAAAGAAATTTACTCGAAACTCAGATTCAATAATAGGAACCTGCTCCTTTTATCTTTAAAGGAAGTTAAAGTCTGAGAAATGAGAACATGTTTTTTGAGCATAACTTTAATGTGTAACCTGTCAGATTGCATTTAATTTTCATCATTTCATTTCCGAACATTTCACCTATTCTAAAACGTTTCTAATATCTAATAATTCAGCAGGATGCCAGGATTTGCATGTTCTGTTCCAAAATATCAGAACGCTAAAGGAGTCACGTCCTGAGATTTATAGATATTAGTTTTGTGNGATGTTTATGTCTCATTATCTTTTGGGTGTCTGTCTGAATTTACGTCATTTCAGGTTTACATTCTCTTTCCTTTCACAATCAGTTCAGACAAATCAGATTTCTTTAACAGATTTTCTGTGCCTTGTATGTTTGTATGATCAGATTTTCCTTAACAGAATAACTCTCAGAATGTGCCCTTAACATGGGAGTTTCCATGTACTAGTAGACTTAGATTTTTAGGTGTTTATGTCAGTGTTCATTTGTTTTTCGCTCAAACAAACCCTCTTTGTATATTATTAAGATACTCAGTTAATCTTATTGCCATCTTCCTGCTAGTTTCAGTTAAACAGTTGACCCTGTTTGTTGTGAGGTGACATGGTGTCATACAAGAGCAACTGCGTGAGGAATGTAAGTTATATTTTTATTCTGAAGATTGTTGTTATGGTTTATGAAGATATAAAAATGTGAGTTTAGCAGAAAGACATTCCAAACAACATGAAATTTGGGTTTCAGCATACAAATACTCATCAATTCATTTTTTCAAATGTATTCCATTCATATATTTAATTATAGTGTAATGGAATATTAAGACAATACACATAACACACTACTCATATAATGAACCACTAAAGAACATAATAATTCAGGATTTTCTACATTCCTCTTACAAATTATGATTAATACATTTTGAGATTCTTTTTTATTTGATTTGCTTGAATATTGCAATTCAATAGCAATAGCAAAAATTTTCAAATTTTCAAAACAGTACACATTGGAGTGTGATGTTGATTATTATCCTATAACAGCACGTCCCTAAGTGTTTTATTCCTCTTATACCACAGCTATTTACAGATCACAGTGGTTAATTTATTAAAGAACAACACATATTTTTATCTGTTTATAGTTATGTTGTGGAACGTCAAGGAAACAAGTTGGTTCCTGTTCTCACTTGTGTTATAGCAGCTATAAATAGTCATTCCCTCACCAGCCTTTCTTTTTTCTTTCTTGAAATTAATAAAACTAAATGGGTGCAGCTTGTGACATTACCAAGAAACAGCAAAGTGTAAACTCCTCCATCCTAACTTTGTATGTTTGACATATGTGGTTGAGGTCTCCTGAAAGTCTTTTGCACAGCTGGTATAGAGTTATGAGTGGTGCATTTACTGTTTTCTGGAATTATGTTAGTGTTTCCTTAAAGTGAGAAACGTCACAGCACAGGTCATGAAAGATGTTCTTCTTTCAAAAAACATCCAAAGAATGTTAGAAATGTTCTACAGGATGCTTTTTTTTTTTTTATCTGTAAATCCAGATTACAATGTACTTTTTTACTTGGCTGATTCATAGTTCTTGGATCTCTTATCTGATTTCAAGTTTTAAAAATTAGCTTCACACATTCTCAACACTCAAATTTCAAATTCTTTTCTCACTCAAAGTCAACCTCCAAGCAAAACAGCAAAAAAAAGAATAGTTTTACTGTATTCAAAATTACATTAAAAAAAGATAATATCTAAAAATAAATAAACAAATAATCAACCAATCACAGGTGAGCCTCAGTGTAGAGGTTCCCAGGTGTTTGTTTTCCACTTGTTACTATCCGCACAAAGAAACTGGACATCATTGGAATGATTTTTGTAAGTAAACATGGGCCTAATCTGTCATACCGGGGTGTCCAATCTTATCCAGGGCCAGGGTGGGTGCAGGTTTATTTTCCAATCAAGCAGGAGCCAAACCTGATTCCAGTTGTTTATTCAGCTGATCTTGGCTTTCAATAGACTTTCAGGTATGGTTTGTACGCATTTGGAATGAAAACCTACACCCACACTGGCCCTTTCTGGACATGATTTGACACCCCTTCTGTAATACAAAATGTGATTGAGAGGACACACAGTAAGGTGTGATGTGAATGAAAACTTGTGGCCCAGTGCAGGAGACAGGGTTGACTAACACTGTCTAACACTAGCACTGGCATTTGCTAATTTCAAATTTCAAATGCCAGAAAAACACCTGTAACCTGTAGTTGGGAAAGGACCAACAGTTAACGGTGTATATGTTAGGGACGTACAAGTGTGTATAAACAGGATCTTCAGCTTCATGCAATGACTTCAGTTTTTCTCAATCACTTAGACACTTAAACTGATTATATTAGTCCATGTATTATAGCACATTTCCTGTCTTGGCATTCTTAAGGAAGCCACACTCCCCTGATCCACAGTATAACCTTCTCATATTTTGATACATACAGTCCCAACAATATCCATACGGCATATACACACTTACCTTCTCTCACGCACATTATTCTGGAGTCTTTTCTCTGTGTGTGACGTAAAAAAATAAACACGGACGCATGTCTTTGTCTAAGAGTGATGTACACGTAAGATTGTGAATATCACACAAATATCTAAACTCAGAAATATGCGTGCGCATGTTAGGAAACTGTGACTCATGATGAGGTTGTGTGACACATCGTGACACAAAGCAGAGGCAATTATTTTTTCTTCGCATCCTGAAGTGTTCCTTATCTTCCAGTGTATCACTGGAAGACACACTGCACCTTTTAACCATTTATTGTTACATTTAATGTTGTGGAACGTCAGTGAAACTAGTTTGACACACATGACACATTTCCCAGAACTATTATATGGCTACATTCACACACAGGTTACAATCAGAAAGCACTAACATCACAACATGAACTGCATTAACACACAATGAACACACAGCTCTCCAGATGTAAACACTAAGCAGCAAAACTGTTCATGCACTAATCAGAACTTCAGGATGGAATAAAAGAGCAACATGTGCCCTTTTTTTAAGGGACCAAAACAATGGCAGAAGACCACAAAGAGTGTGAAGAGAAAGAGTTGAAGCAGAAGAACAGATATATCAAAAGAAATTCGGGTCACTGTGACTAACAACATCCTTGTCCATGGACTCACAAAGAGAGAAGCTCAGCAACGACACCAACCCAATCTAAGCTGCTTTGTCTAGATTTATAGAAATGATTGTTGTACTTTACTGGATTTTCCATTGATATATATGGCTTGTATTTACATGTATATTTGTTCCGCAACTGACTGTACCTTTTATATTCAGTTTTTTCTCTTTTGGATACATACTGTGACTGAATAAATACACCAAATAATTGATTCCTTATGCTAAAATCCCATAATCGCACAATATTCCTTCACAATAATAAACACATTCTTATTGATTCTACAGAGTTTGCAGTTCTGCTGCAATAATTTTGCAACATTCTATACACACTTCTCAACGCACTGTGTACTTCCCATTGGCAACAGAGCTGGCTTATTTTCCTAATGAATGAAACCACATTAGTTGTGATGTTGAGGAGGTTTTGTGGCCAAATCCTCATGATCGACAAGATGATGCCTAAGAGTTCTTTTTTTTTTTTTTTTTTTAATTTCTTTATTTTTGTTTGTTTTTATGTATGTTTACTTTATAGTTTTTCCCACCTGGATACACACATTTCCCCAATCATCACATTTCTTACAACTATAACTATATAAACTATGGGTGCTTTCTGTTTGTAGTTGGGGGAAATGTGTGTAATGTTTGGGGGAAATGTGTGTAATCAATTGGGAAAAACTGTAGAGTAAATTTGAGGAAATAAAAATGTGAAACTTGTTCTCGCAGCATTTAGTGTATATTTAATTGTAATTCCACATTGTGCAATATGATGGTACAAAATTCAACATATCTGTATTTACCCTGATTAGTAATTCATTACTGAAT
>JAKKZN010000004.1:21125543-21143942 GCA_033441825.1 Pangasius elongatus
TTGTCTCTTGCTCTTGTTTCTTCTTTTGGCATTTTGAAGAAGTTCTTACAACCTGGTTACAATCCACCAGTGCAAAGCGTGAATACTTGTAATATTTTCCCTGGTCTTAAGATTTTGTTCAGGAGTGTATTTGTCTCTGTTTTACAAAAGATATGATATAAATGGGATCAACATATATGAGAAAAAAAGTAATTAAAAAAAAAAACTTTTTGTAAAATAAAAGTTTTAAATGGTAGTAAATTGCAGCACCTGTAAAAGTCCTGATTTTTTTCCCCTTTACCATTAACCTCTTTTAAAGTCAGTAGTGATCCATAGTAGCAGCACATCAGGTACTAACACTGATCTGAAATCTGCCCAGTAATTAATGATACACATCCAGCCCATTCAAAAATCCTTAATTAATTTTAGCCGCAAAATTAACCTAAAATGATTGTAAAAAAGTAGAAATACAAAATCTTTTTTTATTGTTTTAAAGCCAGAAACTATTCTGGAGATCTTCTTTTTAGTATTTTTTGAAATGAAAAACAAATGAACACTGACCACCAAACTTTTTTGTCTTTTATTATAAATTCACAATTTAAAATCATAACAAAATATTTTGTTTGGTCAATGCTTCTTCCTGTTCAATACAAGCAAGAGTACAATATGAAAATTGATATTAGTAAAGAAATGAACTAATTTCTTAACAATATAATTTAAATGACAAACGCTCATCGTTCATTTAGTGTGTATTTTCTCTATGAGCACTGACTCTGGTGTTTTAAATGGTTCACTATAAGGTGTTACCAGTGTGAATTCCTCTTCCTGTAATGCCTGTGGAATTTTACACCAATAATAAACCAGTTATTCAACTTCGGCTCTTTTGTATTTACTATCTAGATGCTGAATATGACACGCCCTCACAGTTTAAAAAGACAGATCCACCTTAGCATCAACACACCCTGCAACGCATCTTATTCAGAGCATACAAAATCATCCATCTTATCGTTACAGGTAAATATTTTTTTAATCTTAAAAAAAAAAAAATCACCACATGTTGGTTTTGCTTTTATTTAACTTTAACTATATTTAAATATATTATTTTCTTTACTAGTCATACTTATAAATTATATTACTAATATATAAATATTTGTATAAACTTGCCATAAAAGCCTTGCTGTGTGTGTTATCAGAGATGGAGGCCCGGCTGTTTGTGGTGGTTTTGTTTGTTTGCGCTGTTTGTCATTTCACTGAAGCCCAGATACTGCCAGCAACATCACTCACTGTAAGAAAAACACAGCATTATCATCACTGGACTTAAATCGGGCTATGTTATTTTGATTTACTGATTGTCAGTATAAGATATATTTATTTTAAAAGATATGAAAGTGGTCAGGTCATGAACAGGACAGGAGGGTTAACGTTTCTCTCTTATGATCTTCAGACCAACATCACTCGTACCACTTGTAGCAGCTCTAAGCTGTGTGTGTCGACTCCGGGTAATTGCGATCCTGCAGGAAACTCCAGCTGTTTTTTCAGCTCTGCTCAGCTCAATAGTGGAGTACTGACTGTGGAAATCTCCGGCAGCACTTCGGGATATGTGGCGTTGGGACTCACACCCACAACCAACCTAACTCAGTCACTAACTCAGGTAGCACTATTAACTCACAAACACATTTTATTGGTTGACAAATTTAGAAACAATAATAAAAGTTTATGAATTTTGGTATTAAATATATTTACTGGTTTTGCAGTCAGAACAAAGTGTTGCAAGTTGTGTACCTGTAATATGTGCATATCGTACTGTACATTGAGACTGAACAATAATGTCATATACAATAATATCAGTCATTTAAGTTACAATATGTTCATATTTTACAGTATCAGTCCGGGGTTTTAGAATTAAACTTTTAGAAAACTATGCTATGGTTTAAAAAGTCTTTATTAATTTTTTTTAATTAACTTTTTCTTTCTCTTCTTTATGTAGATATTCTGTCTATAATGTCTTGTATCAGATCCTTTCTGATCCTCTACCTACAGTCTTTTTGCTTTGCTGTTCAGTATATTTGTTTCTGTTTTAGTTGCTAATTCAATTCAAGCTAATTTAGTTTCCTTTAATTTATTTCTTTCAAGATGTATATCTAACAGAAATGTCTGAGATCACTGTCAAAATCAATTCAGGAACAACGTTTCAGGTCAATAACAAGTCAGGAACAGAACATCTAAAAATTTTCAAGTATTTTGCATGATGATTTTGTAATAGGTGTTCAGTAGTTCATTTTTTAAAATCACATTTCAAAATTGAATTCCTTAAAAATGACCACAATCAGACAAGTGGTAAACTGTGTGAGAAACTGTTGTTTGTATAGTATCCGCGTTGATGAAATCTTAGTGCTTATCTTCAAATCATCCACTGAAACTCCTCTGTTTTAAAACATTTGACATCCCCAAGGTTTTGAAAATATCCCCGCCCACTCACACACATACACAAGTACACACACTCGCAAACACGCACGCATGCGCACATGAACAAAACAAAAAAAAAGCAACAAAAAAAAAATGAGCAAACCTAAGCCTAGTTGGCAACAGTAGGTCATAAACTGTCAAACAGCTTAACTGACAATGAGCTGGAACTACTGCTGTCGATTCCACAGATTTTTTTGTTCGCCAGGATCTTTTCTGAAATCTCCATTCTCGGTGCAGTTTATACCACCAAAGAAGAATTAAACTTCACTTTTCAAATAAGAAATGAAAGACTTTTAAATAGTATTGGCACCCTCAGCTGCGTTTCTGATCATGGGCAACCATTTAAGTAAAAGTTTGTTCCCCATTGTTTTCACATAACCTCATGAGAGAGTGAGAATATGCTGCTAAACCTGTTTGAATAATCATTTTACTTCCTTGTCCAAATCATCCCTTCTAATGAATTACTATTTTACTGATTTCTTTTCTGTTTAGGGAGTCACTGGTGTGTTTGTCTGCGGCAGCATCAGCACCAACGGCAGTTTCTTCTTCGAAACAACTTATCTAAATGGCACACAATTGGTTCCTGTTAACATGGTAAGATGAAGCGTGATGGACATCGAAAGAGTTTGTTAATACTAACAACCTAATCTAGCTCAAAATGTGCAATAATTCTAGCAATTCAATAAGAGACCTTCATTGAGTTTCATATTGAAGGCAGTTGCTATAGGCAATAACCAAGACTTACAGCTGGTAACAGTAACCATTTATAACTGTAATCTGGCAAACGGTAAGGTAGATAGTATATGACAGACTATGCCTAAAAGGCAGTTACACAAGAAAACACAAGAACTTGTAGTACACTTGTATACAATCACAGGTTGATTGATAAAACAAGAGCAGAGAAATAATTCCAAGTTCACTATTCCACAATTTTATTAAAAAATTATCTTGTCATGTACAAACCCTAAAACCACTATGAGTAAGACAGAAAACACAGGTTTATACATTCTCTATAAAAGCTAAGCCTCAATGGGCAGTCTCAGTGTCATAGTAGATTGTAAAGTAGAAAAAAAAAAACAAGTTGAGCAAATAAAATTGGCTGCTGGGAAGGGAGGACTTGCCAACGGGAACCTCTAGTCTCTTACCATACCACACATGCCCGTGTCCCAAGATCGCACACATACACATGCACACTACAAAAAGTAAGTAATAAAGTTCATTATTGCAATTAAACCACACCCTCTGGTGTCACCAACACCCCATCTACATGGCCACTTGACCTAATACATAAGGATTAGACTACAGTTGGTTTAATCAAGAAAATATGCACAAGTAAGCAAATACAGCAACACAAAATAAGACAAAAAAAAAAAAAACTCATCAAAATAATGTACGATTTAACCCTGGATAACAGGAGTCAAATTCAACTAGTCAATTATACAAACAACAAAATCCAAAATATACTCTAACCTAAGGCAAAAGATCAGGGGCAATCCCCTGTAACAAAAGAACAATATACATAATTAATATTTTATTTTGACAGATTTGGCAAAAGTTTGTTACATCAAATACTGTTGGAGATGAGTGTCTAACCAATATTCTATCTCTGTCCTTCTGTGTCTGTCTCTTTTATTTTTTTTTAGACCACCCTAAATATAACTAGTATTCAGGGTTCAGTAAGCGTAAACCAGAGTCTTATTCAGTGTACCTTCAACACCACCATCAATTCTACTTTAACTCAGCTGCCTTTCAACGTCACTATCTTTAACGGAACCACAAACGGTGAGTTTTTACATCCTTAAAGCCTTTCTTATGGCTTCTTTTTTATGTAAAATCCAACAAAAACCACACTTACATTCACATTTAACCTTTACACTTGCAGCTTTTTTTTTTTGGATTTGATTAATACAATATATCAATAAATATCTAGGAAAATATTGTTGGCTACATATTTGGCTACACCTATATTTACACTTATCAGCCATTGAGTCCAAATCAGTGTGAAGTCGATACTATTGGTTAGTTTACTATTTAGTTTGGATTCACATTGCACATAAAAAGTAAAATAAAAAAGTAAACAAACAAACAGACTAACAAACAAAAAAATCCCACATGGCCATTGAGGAACTTTTCATTCATTGGTTACAAATGCAGCAATAAGGAAGTAAAACATACGTGTGCTCTTAGAAATCACAAAATCCCCTGATGCATGGAGAACACTAAACAAATGATTAGATAATTATATAAATACCTAGGTTAAAACATTTTGTGTATTACATCCAGCATTTTCATCAGTCCAAATCTCCAGAACACATGCCATTACTGCAGTGCTACAGCTCTCTCCTTTGATTCAGTTTAAGCCTCGAAGCTCAGTTCAGCAGCTCTACAGTTACAGCATCTACATAAAAAATGTTTCAACCAAAAAATGCACGGCATGTTTGATTCACTTCCTGCAGTTGTATCAAGTCAAACAGCTTTCTCACTGAGCTAGTTTTCATTAGTTTACGTTGGAATTTACAAGTTAAAATGGTGAGTTAGAAGGAAAATAAAAAAATAATAAACTGAAATAACTCAAAAAACCAAAAACAAGTCAGTGCCTTCTTGGCAAACTGCTTCTCCAGTCTGAAAGCATTTTGACTTACTCTCTCTAATGCTCATTGAACAAATTTAACTGGATCTGTAAGTTTAAATCGAGCTGGTAAAATGGTGCCGTGGATTCACCCAATAGTGAGATTCAGTAAAGATTCTCTATTCCATTCACAGGAACAGCACTGGGAAATGCGACTGTAGTATTTTCCTCCTCCAGAGCATTAGACCTGGCAGATCCCAAGAACAACACAAGGCTGGTAATGGAGTTTATTATTCACAGCTATGTTGTGTCTCATTTATATTAATATTTGTTTTTAAATTAACCAGTAGTTCCTTTTTTTCATTTCTGTGATGATCAGTATAAACCATACTGATAAGGCCTGGATCAATGGGATAGAACACTGCTAAGTAGTGAACAGAACTGAAGGATTAATGTTCTTTCATTTTCTCTATTAATCTTCAGTTCAACATCACTCGTAATGGTTGTGGCAGCAGTAAGCTGTGTGTGTCGACCGCATCTAATTGTGATCCTGCAGGAAACTCCAGCTGCTTTTTCAGCTCAGTTCAAGCAAAAAACCAAACGTTCTTCGTTGAACTCAGCGGTACGACGACAGGATATGTCGCACTGGGACTCTCTAAACAGGTAGAGATTGATTATTAATTTTAATTATAGTTTGCATTCACTATTTATAATAGAAGAAACAGGAAGTAGCCCCATTTAGTTAGCCCCATCTAACTACAAAAAAAGCATTATATTCTTTTGGGAAGAACATATAAACAATGCAGATATTCTCAACAAGTGCCTGTTTTTATTGGAAATTATACTACAGTTTCCGATTATTCATTATGAGTCTTGTTTAAAAATCGCAAATAAATATTACTTGCTCTGCAAGTCATATACAGGTGTTGATGTAGCTAAAGAGGCATCACTGGGTCTACAACTTGCTGCTGCAAAACACATTTGAAAGAGAAATCACTGAATGGCTATTTAAAACACATTTTTTCTTTTCTTTTCAGGGATCTACCTTTGTGTTTGCCTGTGGCAATAACAGCTACAATTTCTTCTTCCAAACAGCTACTCAAAATGGCACAACTTTGAGCCCTGCTACTGTGGTGAGACTCAAAAATGTTAACAAGCCAATCTCAAAATTAATAACAGATTAAGAGGAGGGACTGGTCATGAGTTCCTTTTTTCTCTTTTCTCAGACCACTGTATACAGTTCTGATGGTGTAGTAGCAAAAGACCAGACACTTATTCAGTGTATCTTCAACATCAGCACCAGTTTAAACATCAGCACCAAAGCTGATGACACCACATACAATGTCACCATCATGAATGGAACCACCAGCGGTGAGCTTTTACAGTTCCTACTTATTCACAATAAATTATAGCTTATATTTTAGCTTCACTTGTGTTAGATCACATAAACCACATCAGGTTGGACTCATGCACGCACATTTCTTATTAGTTTAATAGCAATTTCTGCCTAATATCAAGCTTATTAAGTAAATAATAAGACAGTAGTTTAAGGCTGCTTTCACACTGTTTTTTTTTTTTTTTTTTTTTTTTACACTTGGAATATTTTACATACAATCCTACAGGAAGCAGCCTGGAGGACAAAGTGATTAGTCTTTAGTAAGTGTATGGAATGTTTAATGAAGAATATTTATTTTTTTCAACATTCCAACACTATAATGTAACTAAAAACAACAGGGTGTGTATTTAGGGAACGGTCTTTGCGATGTGATGTTAACTGTTGCTGCATACGGTCAACTAGCACAAACAGCTCAATATCTCTTTATTTTCTGCCTCGAAAGCTATAGTGAAAGCTACAGTGAAGGCAAACAACCTCCTCATAACATAACATTACACCAGTCTTTATCTATCATCTGCATTACTGAGTGCAACATGGGCGGTAGAGGAGCAGGACACAATTGCTTAAGCTTGACGTGTTTAAAATTAATTGGGACAAACCAGAAAACATAATGAAATACCATACAGTAGCAAAGGTCATAACACAGGCACGCATCATCTTTCAAGGGTAATCCATAAAACTGAATACACAAGTGTAGATCAAAAACCAGGAAGAGTAGACATGAACTATGAAACACAGCTCATAAATACACAATACATACAATAGACTTTGCGTTGAAATACAAGGGCTTAAATACACAGACTAATTAAGGGATTAACTGAAAATAGGTGAGAGTAATAATGAAACACTAGTAAGACAGCCAAACCAGGTGTGGAGAAAAGACATGAACAAAAAACAAAACACACATGGCCATACAAGCAAAACAGCCTAAAAGCCATGACGCAAGCTGAGATTCCAAGGGCAGAGACAGAGAATATTAAATTTAATCTGGAGAGCAAGTCAGACTACTTACTTAGTTGATACTAACTAGGACTGGTAAGAGCGTTGTTTTTGTTACATTTTGTGTATTGCATCCAACAGTCATTGTAAATCTTTGTGAATCAAGCATTTTGACTCAATTCAATTCAAATACATCTAATGCTTATCATATGATTTTCTCTCAAAAAAATGAAGTATTGATAAAGTAATGGGACAGTGAGATGGTGGCAGGGATTCAACCAAAAGTGAGATTCATTAAAGATTCTCCATTCCATTCCTACAGGAACAGTCCTGGGAAATGCGACTTCATTATTTAGCTCCGGACCATTAGACCTGTCAAATCCCAAGAGCAATGTTCCAGTGGTGTTGGTAATGGAGTTTGTTATTAACAGTGATCCTAACCCTCCTGTTTAACTACACAATTATGTTGTGTTTCATTGAGTTATCTTAATGACACTGATCATACTTCAATTAGTGTTGGTTTGTTTTCCCTCTTTTTTATCTTCAGCTTAACATCACGCGTAATGGTTGTAGCAACAGTAAGCTGTGTTTCTCAAGCACATCTAATTGCAATACTACAGGAAACTCCAGCTGCTTCTTCAGCTCAGTTCAAATGAAAAGTCAAAATTTCTCCTTTGAGCTCAGTGGCACGACAACTGGATATGTGGCACTGGGACTCACTAAACAGGTAAAGAATAAACAATGTAGTTATTAATGTAAATACAATATTCTACAGTGTGTTTTCTCTCCAGTTTATATATTTATATATATATATATATTTTTAGAACTCTACTGTTGTGTTTATCTGCGGCAATGACACCAGTAGCAGCAATTTCTTCTTTGTAACTGCTATTAAAAATGGGGCAGGTCTGACCCTTCAAAATGTGGTAAGACTCAAAGCTATGAACCTGATCTTCTATAAAATTAACAATAAAAAGTGGGAATGAACACAAGTTTGTCTTTTTTTCTCTTTTCTCAGACCACTGTATACAGCAATCAAGGTGTAGTAGCACAAAACCAAACTCTTATCCAGTGTTTCTTCAACACCACCACCAGTTTCAACGTCAGCACCAAAGGTGACGACACTAAGTACCAAGTCACTATCATGAATGGAACCACCAACGGTGAGCTCTAACAGTTACATTCTACTTATTCATATTAAATTATAGTTTACATTACAGCTTAAGTTTTGTGAAATCCAATAAAATCCAGCATAATCAACAATAATCTCTGTTGCAGACACTTGACCTTCACACTCATATGTGGCTTTCCCCAAACACAAAGTTGGAAGCACATAATTGTATAAAATGTCTTTGTGTACTGTAGCATTACAATTTCCCTTTGCTGGAACTAAGAGGCCCAAACGTGTTCCAGTATGACAGTGCCCCTTGTCCACAATGTGAGCTCCATTGGGACATGGTGTGTTAAGGTTAGAGTGGAATAACTAACTCTAACTCTCCCAAAATCAATCCCGACCTCACTAATGCTCTTCTAGCTGAATGAGCACAAATCCCCATAGCCACGCTCCAAAATCTAGTGGAAAGCCTTCCCAGGAGAGTGGAGGTTAATATAACAACAAAGGGAGAATAAATCTGGAATGGGATGTTCAACAAGCACATATAAGTGTGATGGTCAATTGTCCACAAACTTTTGGCCATATGATGAACATCAGGCTTTAATTCTCTTGGTGGATCCAGACTCACATTCCTCATTCTTGAAACCACACACCTTTCTTATTAGTTTAACAGTAATTACTAACTAATGTAATATTTATTAATTAAATAATAAGCCAGGAGTTCAAGGCTGCTTTCATACTTTGAGTTTTTTTTTCTCCTCATCTACCAGCGAGTGTTTTACATTTAACCCTACAGGAAACAAGTGCTTTAAAAATTTTTTTTTTTTTTTTTTTTTTTTTAACTTTTTAAAACAGCCATCAAGTGCTTTGTTAACTCTCAAACGAACAGGTTGCAGGTTGGCAAGAAGACAAACATGGAGGACAAAGTGCCAGACAAAATGAACATTACAGTGTAATAAAAAATAACCACTAACATTACAAAGTGACGTCTCACTTTTAACTGTAGCTACGTACACTCAAGTAGCACAAACAGCTCGAACTCTCTTGATTTTTTGCCCCAAAAAAAAATGATGCAGTGAAGGCAAACAACCTTCCTCATCACCAGATTTACAACAATCTTTACTAACCTGCTTTACTACTAATAATAAAAAAATATTTAGAGAGCAAGCTAGGCTAGTTAGCTTGCCAGTGGTAGGTATGACTGGTGAGAGTGTTATGTTTACAGTGTGTGCATAGCCTGAGACACTTTTTGCATATCACTTCAAAAATTTAACAATTTGTGAAAGCGGTCTAAACACAATCAATTTCATCACCCTTTTTTTTTTTTTAAAAGGAAACATTATCAAATGTGAATGACTTCTAGGTAAATTGATCACCTATAATATACCATAGGGGTGTCTAATCTTATCCACAAAGGGCTGAAGTGGGTGCAGGTTTTCTTTCCAATCAAGCAGGAGCCACACCTGATTCCACCTGTTTAATCAGTCGGTCTTGGCTTACAATAGACTATCAGATGTGTCTTCTGCTCGGTTGGAATGAAAATCTGTATTCACACTGGCCCTTACTGGATAAGATTGGACACTCCTGGTCTCTCGTCATTTTCACTTAATTCCTCATCTAACATTTGCTCTTAAGATGGCAGCGGGAATTCAGCCTTTTTAGTAAAGTTTCTTCACTCCAATCCCACAGGAACTCAACTGGGAAATCCAGTCATACAGTATGACTCCACAGTGGCAGTAGACCTGTCTAATCCCGCTGCCCTGAACAGTGCTGTAAGCCTCTGCACTAATGGTAGGTTTTACTATCAAAGTGTAAAAGCACAACAATAATCCAGCAGCTTTTCAGTTTGAAGAGATAATAAAAAAATCTATATTGTATATGTATGATCAGCTATTTAATCTATTTAGTAAATCTTTTTTAGTAAAAGGTTTTAACTCTCTCTCTCTCTCTCTATGTTTCTCAGTGTTGGCTGTGCTGCTCAGCGCTCTGACTCTCCGCCTCCTATAAAACCCTGCCTCGTTACTTTTAAAATAATTCTCAGAGTCTATAAATGTGTGTTAGAGTAATCGGCTGATTGGTGTATGTGTGTTTATACATGTATGAAGCTATACTTAATTGGCTGAACATGAGAACACATCTGTGATGTATAATTGTCACTTTATTAGTTTTTTAACAGTCAAAATAAGAAGTTCATTTACACTCCCATACACATTCTACTTTTACACATAGCAATTTATTCAGAGAGCAAATGCACTGAATACAGTCTACTTTACATGATCATTTTAGTTTATATTTTTATTTTAGATAATACATTAGGGTTATTGTAGTTTTTTAAAAAAAAAACATTTCTATTTGGTTTTCTATTTTGTTGGTTGCTATCACATTAAAGGTAGAAAAATATCTAAGATGGTTTATCTCGATTTCTTTCTTTCTTTCTTTCTTTCTTTTTTTACATCACAAACTGCTATTTTAACAGGTGTGTGTAGACCTTTTATATTCACCAGTTAGAGTAGTTACTTTCACCACCCGAAGCTAATTATTTTATTATAACAGCATATTCTTTAGTGTTTAATTTTTTTTAATACAACCGTATTCTCACTTTTCCTGTAGCAGATAAATAAAAATATTCATCCATTCAGTGCATGTTTGATATCACTTTAATCCATATTGCATGGTGAACAATATGGTGAAGTCAACAGTATCATACAGGTTCAAGAAATGACATTTATGGATGTTTTTATATTCCGCTGTTTGGGATAAACATTATATTCATTAATTCATGCAGTTAATTACACAGCTGTGTTTATGTTAAACATTCAGTGCGTTTCTCTCCTCTAGATTGCTGACTGCATTGTTTTCCCAGGATGGCATGTGTATTTGCATGTACATTCTTAGTTAATCACATAATAAACTGACCATGCTCACCCATGGTTTGTAAGTAGTAAGTCTTATTTTAATAAATATATCTCCACCTTTTAGTCAAAAAGTCTACAATAGTAATCAAATTTTATATCTGCTTTTGGTTTAACAGGGGCAAATCCCTTACTATTCAGCGTTACTTAATTTGTCCAATCCTTAAACAGGTACTGTAATTACAGTCAAGAAAACAAATCACACAGTTCACTTATGCGTTACAATATTGAGAAGAAAAAATGCGACCTGATTGGTTGAAAAAAAATTGCTTGATGCCGTTCAGTGCATTTGTAAAAAGTATAATTTTTAAAAAAAAACTTATCTCTCTGTCTCTTTCTCTTCAAAAATAATCAGTCAGCAGCACTTTTTAATCCTGTAAGATTACATGTAAAACATGTGCTGGCAGCTGAGAAAATACACTAGTGTGAAAGCAGTCGTAATTGTTTTATATGTATTTTTGGCCTGATTGGTTGAGTCCTGGATTGACCCCTTCTCTCTGCCTTTCCTTTGACCAACAGCATTGCCTAAACACATTCCAGACAAAGAATGAGTGTCGTGTTTTTACAACAGCTACAAATTTTAAGTTTCAGTGGGACCTCTTTTTGAAACCCGCACCGAGAAAATCACTGTAATGATCTACATTGCTATTTCCCGACTACTACAGATTTCCTTATAATTGTATTTATATATTGTCATATGTGGTCCATTTTAGCTACACAATCTTCATTGGAATTCTGCTGGAGTTTCTTTGAGTGAGCTAATGTTTGGAAACATTACTGCAAAACCACTTGCAACAGTATGCATGTTTTATGAATATCGAGTGTCATGATATTAAGATGGACGCTTTTTATTACTAAGTCTAGTATACCACCTGGATTTCTAATATGTGACACACCTGACTTGCACACCCAGACATTCAGGATCATCTGAATAGTGGGTTCACATCTTCATTGTCTAATTATTGTGCTGAAGAAATGTTTGAAGGACACACCCTTAAACAACCCAACACAAGCATCTCAAACATTCAACCTCAAACTCTTCAATCTACACATAAGGTATAGTCCATGCACAAGGTATACAACAAGTTATGGTATATTATATATGGTATATAATATTAATTTCAGTATTTAATATTGACACGAATTAGGCTGCTATTGTTGGTCATGAAAATTTCTTTCTTTCTTTTTTTTTTAAATCAGTTATTGATTGTGCATGCCTTCAGTTTAACCCCACCATATCTTTACACAACAACTGCTGGATTGAAGAGATTGCTAATCAGCTAGGCGTTAAGAATGAGTAATATAATTCTATAATCTATATAACCTCTATAAACATTGGTTGTATGTGTTTCCCTGCTATGTCAAAAAAGCTGACGCACTGTCAAAGAAAGATTAACATTTGTCATTTTAATGAATCTCGAATTGATGTCTCATTACTCAGGTTCCACTATATTGAGACACTGTCTGTTCCACGGGCTAAACAAAAATGTAGAAACACTCAGAAGTTTTGTTGTAGCAACCTACTTAATATAAAATTAAATCATACTGAATGCACAGCTAGCACCTTTGATCTGAAGCTAGGACTGTTAAATATTATATCTCTTATATCTAAAGTGCTAATTGTTAATGAAACTATTACTGATCAGGAATTTGATGTACTGTGTTCAACAGAAACATGGATTAAACCAAATGAGTATGTAGCAATAAATGAAGCTAGTCCAACCAGAAACAATTACATACATCAGCCCTGTCTAACTGGCAGAGGAGGAGGTGTCGCAGTTATTTATTATGATAATCTAGGTGTCACACAAAAACTCAATGCGATTGAAGTTCTTTATACTAACATAACATATGTAGCCACAAAAAATAAGTCTACCCAGACAATTCTGCTAATTATTATTTACAGACCCCCAGGGCCATATTCTGAATTCCTTTGTGAATTTGCAGATTTCATCTCTAACCTGGTTGTTTCATTAGACAAAGCATTAATTGGAGACTTTAATATTCATTTTGATAATCCAAAAGACCCTTTGAGAACAGAGGTTGTGTCCATTCTAGATTCAGTAAGGGTTCATCAGAACATAATAGGACCCACTCATAATGGTGGTCACACTCTTGAGCTAATATGAACATTCAGATTAAATATAGAAAATACAGTCACATTTCTGCAGTCTGAAGCTATCTCAGATCATTACCTCATCTCATTTAAAATGTGTCTTAGCCATAATATAAGCACCTTACATGGTACCGCATCAAAACATACATTCACGTTAGCTACTGCACAGTGTGTATCAATAATCTCCCAGAGTTATCAACTACGATTGGATCACCGTCTGACCCCACAGAATTTGATCAGGTGACTGAATGCTTAGAGCCAACGTTCCGTTACATAATAGATAATGTATAACTTAATCAAAAAATAATTAGAAAGAAAAACTAGCACTCTGATATAACAATCACACATGCACCTTAAAACAGAAATTAGAACGTAAATGGCATCAAACTAAGTGAAGTGAAGTGACTTTGTGGCCAAGTATGGTGACATAAAATACTCTGAATTTGTGCTCTGCATTTAGCCCATCCAAGTACACACACACCCGTAGCAGTGGGCAGCCATTTTAACTGCGGCGCCCAGGGAGCAGTTGGGGGATCGGTGCCTTGCTCAAGGGTCTCACCTCAGTCNGGTGGCAGAGAGCGCTGGTCATTCACTCCCCCCACCTACAATCCCTGCTGGACCCGAGACTCGAACCCATGACCTTCGGCTTCACCTTCGGGTTACAAGTCCAACTCTCAGACCATTAGGCCACGACTGCCCCTAAATTGATAGCATTTAAAACAGCATGGAAGAAGAGCCTCATGAGCTATAGAAAAGCCCTTAGTGCTGCTAGATCAATGTATCTCTCCACCCTAATTGAAGATAACAGAAGTAATCCTAGATTCTTATTTAATACTGAAGCAAAATTAACTAGGAATAAGACAACAACAGAAACATGCACCCTATCAATATGTAGCAGCGATGACTTCATGATTTTTTTATTGACATTATGAATTATAAATTTAAAACCAGACAATTTGATAACTAACTCTGTATATAATATAAACATAACAGATCAGTGATTACAATGTTTTACTCTCTTTGAGAGACTGAACTTATTTCACTAATTTCTTCATCAAAATAATCAACTTATATACTAGATCACTACATGTTTCTTCAAACAGATAATTCCAGAAGCAATCAAACCTCTTCTAAAGATAATCAGTTCTTCCCTTAGCCCTGGCTATGTACCTAAATCTTTTAAACTAGCAGTTATCAAACCACTGATTAAAAAACCCTGAGCTCGACCTATGTAAGTTGTCCAACTATAGGCCAATATCAAACCTCCCCTTAGATCCCTAGAAAAGGTTGTAGCACAGCAGCTATGCTCATACCTACATAGCAATAACATTTATGAAATGTATCAGCAAGGATTTATGTCTCGTCATAGCACAGAGACAGTGCTGGTTAAAGTGGTAAATGACCTAGTACTGGCTTCTGTGTCTCCTTGCTTGTCTTGCTTGACCTTAGTGCATCTTTTGATACCATTGATCATACTATTCTCTATGATAGACTAGAAAATGTTGTTGGCATTAGGGAACTGCTCATTCCTGGCTCAGGTGTTATTTGACTGACTGTTATCAATTTGTAGATGTAAATGATGACTTCCCTACACATATTAATGTAAAGTTTGGTGTTCTGCAAGGTTCTGTTTTAGGCCCACTGCTTTTTTCTTTATATATGCCACTTCTGGGTAAGATTATTCATAAACTTGATATTAGCTTCCACTGTTATGCTGATGACACACAGTTATATGTTTCAGCAAAGCCAGATGAGAGACACCAGCTTAATAAAGTTGAGGAATGTGTAAAGGACATTAAACACTTATTATTCCTTCTACTTAAATCTGACAAGACAGACGTACTTGTACTAGGAACACATGCAGCTAGAAGTAAGCTTTCTGATAGTATCTCTGGATGGCCTTTCTGTTTCATCATTTGCAACAGTAAATAACCTTGGTGTGATTATTGACTCCAGTCTTTCATTTGAAGTTCATGTACATAATATTACTAGGATAACTTTGTCATCTCAGAAATATTGCTAAGATAAGAAATATAATGTCACTACACAATGCAGAAAAACTAGTTCATGCTTTTGTTACTTCTAGGTTGGATTATTGTAATGCCTTGCTGTCTGGATGTTCCAGTGGTGCATCAACAAGCTCCAATTAGTACAGAATGCAAAAACCATAGTTCTTACTAGAACCAGAACATATGACCCCATCACCCCTATCTTATCCACATTGCATTGGCTCCCAATTAAATTTCACATTGATTATAAAATACTACTATTGACCTATAAAGCATGGAATGGTGTCGTGCCACAGTACATGAGTGAACTTTTTGGCTTTTATGATCCGCCATGTCTTTTATGATCCTACTTCGATCCAAAGGTGCAGGCTACTTGTTGGTATCTCGCATAGTGAAGGCTACAGCTAGGGGAAGAGCTTTCTCTTACAAAGCCCCACAGTTATGGAACAGCCTTCCATTTAGTGTTTGGGACTCAGAAACAGTGTTTATGTCTAGGCAGAAAACATATTTGTTTAGTCAGTAGGTTTTTTCTTAGGTAAAAGATCTGGAGGGTGGTGAAAGGGATGTTTGGATGCTGTCACCCCCCCCCCCCACTTGTTCACTTAGGTTTGTTGATAATGGAGTGGCTGTTTGCCAGAGTCCCTGCTTGCACTCTGAACACATATTCTTTAAATACTACATGACAATTAGCAAACCTAACTCTCTCCTACCCCCCAACCACCCCCCCTTCTGTCGATCTACACATGCTACTCCAGATGCCAGTGATCGGTATCACTGTTTACTAATTGAAATAAATGTCAGGTGTTAGTCATCAATCCAACAGGCATCAAGTCTAACACTGCAAGTTAAAAGCATATGTGTGAGACCAAGACCTCCAGATGGGTTACAGTTTCAAACAATTTGTGTCACTATTATGCAGTAAATTCTACAAATTGATATTAATATGGATTTTAAACACTGTATTCTGGTTGACTTGCAGCATTCCAGTTCTACTTTACAACCAATTTGTTCAGAGTAAACTAAATTGGAGTGTACATATTATAATTTATAGTAATAAGTCATTTTTATTTGCTTCTTTAACAACATATGGCATGCATACCATAGCATGTTACCAACACCACCATGCAACGGTTTGGCATATTTGAAATTCAGGAGAAATTGTTTTAAATTCACAGCACTTAAGTAATGAAACAGTATTTATTTTCTTACCACATTATAGGTACAACATTGGAGATTGCTGAATGATGAATATAAACAAACGTCTCCAGGTTACGCATGGAACGAGATGCTGCGTCGAAATGCTATGGGAACGCCTTCGTGACGTAGTGATTCGGAAGCATAAAAGCCCGAGCTAGCTTCTGGAAAATATGGCAAGCGCGGCAGGGATGCCGGAAGTGTGGCACTGAGACGCAGCATCTCGTTCCCTCGGGGAACCATGGTTACATGCGCAACCTGGAGATGTTCCCCTTCAGGAACTCGAGCTGCGTCGAAACGCTATGGGAACGAGTATGCCCACGCCGCCAGACTTACAAATCCCTGCCCAGTGTGGAAGAGGCACAGCTAGGGCAAATGGACAGAAGAGCCAGGAGTGGCTCGCATATCCAGGCCATAAAACCTGGTAAAAGTGAGGGGCGTGGACCAACCCGCCGTGTTGCAGATGTCCTGCATGGGCACACCTGCAAGAAAGGCCTTAGAGGTCGCCACACCTCGGGTCGAATGAGCCTTGACTCTCAAGGGTGAGGGGAGACCAGAGGACTTGTAAGCCAGGGAAATGACCTGCACAATCCACCGGCTTGGTAGCAGGGAAACCCCTCTTAGGGGGACCAAAGCATACAAACAGCTGGTCCACCCTCCTCCACAGGGCAGTTCTGTGGACGTACACGTCCAGTGCTCGCACTGGACACGTACAGTTAAGCTTCCGATGGTCGGGCTCCCGAAAGGGAGGAGGACAGAAGGCCTGCAGCACGACCGGCCGAGGAGGGAACTTTCAGTACGTACCCCGCTCGAGGGTACAAGAACGCTTTGGCCAGACCGGGTGCAAAGTCTAGGTAGGAAGGGGCCACCGAGAGGGCCTGAAGATACCTCACTCTCCTAAGAGAGTAAATAGCCAAGAGAATGGCCGTTTTCATTGTCAGAAGACGGTCCGAGATCTCCTCCACAGGCTCAAAGGGGGGTTTTGAGAGAGCCTCTAAAACCACAGCCAGGTCCCAGGGAGGGACCCGAGATCGCACTGGAGGCCTGAGCCTCAGCGCACTGCAGAGGAAACGTGTAACCAGGGGGTGCCTGCCCACTGACTGGCCACCAAGAGGGGCGTGGTAGGCCAAAATAGCTGCCACATAGACCTTCAGGGTGGAGTGGGTCAGCCCTGAGAAGAGATGGGCCTGCAGGAACTCCAGCACTGTACCAACTGGGCAGTGAACAGTGTTGAGGGAGAGGGAGCTCTGGACTGGAGGATGGTCTCAATGGCCTCAGCTGAGAGACCGGAAGCTACGAGTTGTGCCCCCTCAGAGGCCACAGCCACAGCTTCCACAGCTCTGGGCTGGGGTGAACAATGCCCCCCCCCCCGTGAGAGAAGGTCCCTCCTGACGGGAATCTCCCATGGAGAGCCGTTGAGAAGGGAAATCAGGTCTGAGAACCACACTCGGCCCGGCCAGAATGGGGCAACTAGGAGCAAGCGGACCCCGTCTCGGCACACTCTTTCCAGAACTCCCGGGGGCAGAACAACTGGGGGAAAGGCGTACAGACGCAGCCTCGGCCATGTCTGCGCCATAGCATCCACTCCCAGGGGAGCTGGATGAGTCAGAGAGAACCAAGGGGGACAATGCGATGTCTCCTGAGTCGCAAACAGATCCACCTGAGCTCGGCCGAACATAAGCCATATCTGCTCCACCACCTCGGG
>JAKKZN010000004.1:21144042-21160044 GCA_033441825.1 Pangasius elongatus
TTCCTCTTCTCTCTCTGTCTACGCACTCTCCTCCCTCCTCTACTTCTTCGACCAACAGTAGCCCAATTTCCACCGGCACCCTGTAGGTCAACGGCGCCGATGGCGGTCGTTGTTAACCTGGGCCTCGACCGATCCGGTATGAAATTCAGAGTACTGATGATTCGCATGATTAGATTTGGCAACATTTTACGTCGGATGCCCTTCCTGACGCATCCCTCTCTATCTATCCGGGCTTGGGACCGCCACAGAAGTCACTGGACTGTGACCCCCATGGCTAGATTGAATACACTAAGCTGATTTTTTAATTCAATTCAATATATTTGAAAAACATTGAAAAAAGGAACAAATATAACACTTAGCCTACATCCCTAGGCAAGGATATTGAGTTTTCCCCCTTTATTAATATAGCTAAAAGTATATAGCTAGCAATAGTTAATATTAATAATGATATGTGCAAGAGCACATAGGCGCACTCTGCCTGTTTTCCCTGTGTGCAGGTCAAGGTATGCCTGACCGATGCGTGCCTACGCTCTGCCTCTCTGGTGGGTTCAAGATTGTTCAAGATTGTTTACTGTTCTATGTACTGTGTCATGTACTTTCTTTTCTGTTGACCAGCCATATGGCATTAAAATACCGGGTCTATATGCACATTAAATGCATTGAGATGCATTCTTCTGGTGTGTGTGTAATCTTTTTGGTTGTTGGTTGCCTGCTGTCATCCACCATTGGACAGTAAAATGCTGCCGGCCCCATTTATTCCTAGTCCTTATCCAGGGTAGGTAACAATATTAATATCCACATTTTCGGGAACAAGCTACTATCTTTAACTACTCAGTGGATGAGAGGTTGCTGAAATCAAAATATAAGCTTTGGCCAGAGAAGAGAACAGCGAGTACAATTGAGTATTTTACCAAGAGAACAGCTAGTAAAAGAAGTTCATTTTCTGTATGTGTCCATTTCAGCTTCTGGACTCCATTGGACTCTCCTGCTAACTGCTTATTGACTCAAAAAGAGTCCCATCTCTATCTTCTTGAGAGGGGGCTGTTCCTTCTCAGGTCCATATGCTTTGTCTATTAGGTTTGCTCGATTTGTCAAACTGATGCATGGATGCAGTATAAGCAGAACACTTTCTGTATGGCAGTGGCCCAGCCTCTCTTGCTGCTACCTCCATATAGCATGTAGTACTGTCCATACCAGAAGCAACACCATGTGCTGCCTCTCTCATTGCCACCTCCATATTGCATTATCTCTATCTATAATGACAGCAACATCAGCTTCAAAACAGCTTATTTCAACACCTTAGCTATGTTTATTATTATTTAGCTTGTGCTAAATTCACAGTCCTACATTCTTCGTTCTAAATTCCTATGATTCTCTAGGGTGAGCTTAAGTGAATGCTTGCCAGCATCTGAATTTCAAACGTACTTCCTGTTTGTCATTTTGAAATTCATTGAAACTTGTTTCATGTCTTACAATACTGTATCTGATATTTTATATAGTTTTCCAATGATATGCATATTATGCTAACAAATTTGAAAGTGCCATAAAGGAAGTGAGACTTCACTGGTATCTGGCTGTGTTCAAAGTGTCCTTGAACAAGATGCATATTCCCTGGTGTAACTGGTGTAAATGACGGGGTGTCATGCCTTGCATGGCAGCCTCCACTGGTATGAAGGTATATCCTATACTGTCCATCACTATATGTAATCATCAATATTCTTTTCTATCCTGAGAAATAGATAAAGTTAATAGATGGTGTAATGTAAAAATATACAACTTATGCAATAATGTCTTATGCAATTTTGTATTATTTTAATTGTTTTCTTTTACATTTTAAATGTTTTTTTTTTCCAATTCTATACTCTCCCCACCCACAACCCTCAGGGATAGCTTCCTCCCTGATACAACTGCAAGCAGGAAGACGGACATTATACAAGTACAGTATATAAGAACGCAATATGAAATATACAGTGCTGTTGTACAACATTATTTGTGGCCAATACAAATCTGAATTACTTTAGTGAAATGAGTATTGCTTCATAAAAACTGTAGTATGTTTGAACCACTTAAACAGTAACATGTTCTGTAGCTTTTGTATAGACATGGCCTATCAATGTACCTTTTTCAGTTGTGGGTTTTTGTACATGTTGAGTGTATCCATGTGCTTCCATTAATTTCAGATACAAATAGATGATGCAAAGAGATCTTCATTGAAGTCTCCCTTGATTACCATCTTTCCAGGATGATTGACAAGTTCTTTGATTACATGTAAGAGCTGCTGTTGAAACATGTCAATTTTGTATGAATTAGGTCTGGACAGTAGGGCTGCAGTAAAACTGATATGTGGAACCTCAAAGTATAGACATTCCAAGTTACAGGTTTCTGGAACAAAACGTTTGACTCAGTGTTTTTAGAGTAATATACTCCCACTCCACATCCTCTCTGAGCTTTTAAATTAGTGAAATGCTCAGCACTGATATCAAAACAGTTACCTTTTGGGTTTTGCTTGACGACAAAACCTGGTATTTGTGGTACCTGTTGTGTGTCATCAGCAGTCAGCCATGTTTTTGTTAAACAAATGCAATCACTGTTCATTAGGACTTTATGTACCTGAACATCATGACAGTGGGCTTTCAGACTTTGTATATTGCAATGCTGAATGTACCATCAAATTTAGTGATATAGTTTTCCAAAGTGATTTGTGGCATGCTTTTCATAGCCAACTCTATTTTTTCCTTACAAAATATGGATGAATCCTTAAAGTCCTGAATAATTAGTCCACTAATGGTTCTTACACGGCTCAGTGCAATATATGCTTGCCCTGCTGCAAAGATCTTTTCAAATGATACAACAGCTTTGTCCACTGTGAGCCCTTGCACTTTGTGAACTGTACATGCCCATACCAGTCTGAGTAGAAAGTGACATCTTACACCACCATCAGTGACTTGGTCTTCCTGTACTTCAATGACAGCTGAATTTTTAGAGAATTTATTACGTGTTTTTGACCTCTGAATTTTACCAACATTTGGGCATGAATAGCTGAAGGAAAATCCTGTTCACCTTTATTTATATGGACAACTGTACCAAAGCCTCAATTGACAAGACCATCAGAAACATCAATGCTTTCCTTTAGCATCACTCTTGCTCCAATACCCAAGGAAACACATGTTGACAAACAGGAGTTGAAAACCTTTGTTTTTTTGGGTTTCTGTCAAAATCTTGAGCCAAAATATCAGTTGCATCTGGGAAACATGCATGTATTTTTTTAATGTTGTACATGTCACCCTCAGTATTTGTAGGAAATATATTTCCTTTACATTTTTCACCTGTTTCACACTGCTTTAACATGTCATTATCACTGGGGCTTAAACATTCTTTCTTACTTATGTACTCTCAGACAATTTAACATTTTAGCAAAGTCGTGTTTGCCTGACAAATATAGTCAGTTCAGCCAGTTCAAAGTTATTGTCTTACAGATTCACCACTTTTGAGTTAGCATAAAGAGGGGTTCCTTTCACAGGTGGCAAGTGATAGAAATCACTCACTGCAAGAATGCTCACTTTTCCAAGAAAGGAGTAGTCACCAGTTTGTTTGATTTGTCACAGTCTTCCATGATGAATGTATGCGAAAAGGAGATGGTCAACCATGGACACTTCATCAAGGATCAAAATTTGCAAACTGCCCATTTCAGTACGCAAAGAATTGAGTTTGTCATCACAGAGGGACTGATCTGACATTAGCACCAATTGAAAACGTATTGTGAATAGTTTTTGTACCAATGTTATATGCAGCTACTCCTGTTGATGCTGTTAAAATCACAAGCAGATCATCTGGATTTTCAGATAGTTGAGATAATAGTCTGGTAAATTCATAATGTATTGCTTTAACTTAATGGCTTTTTTTTGTACCTTCACCACCAGTAACAAATAATCTGAAGGGTTCAGGGTTTTGTCCAAGTATTTTCTCCAGACACCACTTGCATACTCTGTAGAATACTGCAGATTGTTTAACATTTAATGATCTTAGTAAAAGTAATACGTCTTCTCTTGGCATAGAAAAATGTTTGGTTTCAATGTAGAGAACTAATGAAAGATAAAGTATTGACTGATGAAGATGATACTGAGCAACTGATTCCAGATCTGACAGGGAAACCACAACCTGCCTGCAGATTTGAGCCCAGGTATCTTGTAAATCAATATTCTCCTCTAACAGCTTTTTAGCCTCCTCTATTCTGTCATTTTCTTTCTCAAACAGTCTTCTGTTTGTATAAGCAATGAATTTCACTTTTTGTATGTCATCACCACATTTCACAGCACCATTGTTATAAAAATCCTCAAATGTATCAAATACAAAAGATTTCAGCTGACATTTTTCACAATGTGGCAAGGAAAGTTGTATCAGTGAATGATAGTACTTCTCTGGATTTTTGTAGGTGGTAATCTTGGATACCTTACATCTGCAGGTTCAGTTCACATAGTCACAGTTGTTGTTTAATTGTTCTACTTTCTGAGTTTTTTTTTTTTTTTTTTTTTTTTTAAGGAAAACTGTGAACTTGACAGTACTCTGTATTCAGAACAAAAACTTGCTACACATACATTTTCAAATTGTTCTGTCTTTGGTCTGTTCTTGTATCTGTCAACTGCATTCATCTGCCTCTTGAGATGAAATTTCTCTATTGTGTAGGTATATGCTTCCAAGCTGTTTAAATGCTGCTTTTGCATCAAGTTTTCCATCCATGGCTTCTTTTTGTGCAGTAACAGTAACATGTTCTGCTTTGGTGATGTACATGAGGATGTAGACCACTACAGTGAAATTCTGCATTCTGTGTCATCTATGAAATCAATAACTTCACAATGGCTTTGGTGATCAAGTTTTGGAGCATTTTCAACCCAAAACAGACAGTGGACATGAGGAGAATCACGTTGTTGAAACTTGACACGATAAAAGTAAAAGAGAAAAAAAAGATAAAAGTCTTTTATCTTTCCAGTTGGTTGAGCTGGAGACATCTTTTAGGAAACAGTGCCATCTGTGGTCAAACAAATCTGTGCTGTAACATGATTTCGTCTTATGCATCTACATTTTTCAGACCAGTCAAGCTCATCAACATTTATTTGATTTTCTTCAATGATTCAGAGTTTGTCACATCTTTAAATAACATTTTCTCAGATTCTTTGTGTAGTGCAATGGACACATTACAGATAATCTGATCAACCTCTGACACGTGCTGTGCATAAAAAATGAAGTCTGTGCTCCGTCCAAAATATCCATCTGCATTGAGTAATCGAGCATTCAGGTATCAGGAGAGTGTTCATTTTTCTGTTCTGTCAGCAGGAAAAGTTGGCCTACCAGTTGGACAGAGTATAGGGAAACATTTTCCTTCATTGGTTTTATCTGATAACAACCTGACAGGACTGTTGCCTTCAGCTGGAGCCACATTTACTACATCATTAAAATACTGATCTTGTATTTCTGAACCTAGGTCAACAGGTTGTTAAGGATGTGTCTGGAAAAAGATCATTTTGCTCTTTAATATGTCAAATCTTCCTCTGGTTCAGCGGTTCAATCTTCCTCAGGTGTATTCTCATGTCCACTGTTTTCTGCTATGTCCTGTTCTTGTTTTTCACTATTGCTCTCATTCTTAACATTGTTTTCATCTGTTTCACTGTCATCATTCTCAGCATTCTCAGAGTTCACCCACAGCTTATTAAACTCCCCCCCTTCATGCCATTTATTATGACTCACTAAATATCTCAGAGCATCTTTGATACTATCAGTCTGAACAGACTTGTATGTTATTTTTCATTTCAGTTTTCCTTATCATCTTGTCATCGCTTTCATGTTGTTGATGAGATGTTGTTCTACTGAGTTGAGACATTTGAGTTCTTTTGGAATTTCTTCTAAATGCATTTGTTTGCAACATTCTCTTCTGGCAGTTTACCACTGGGGATTTTACAAGGTCATGTATAGCAAACACATCATTTACAAGCTGGATTATTAGATACATGGCATTCCTGCTCACATACAGCATCACATTCATGTAAATATTTCAGTGTAATGCATCTTTTAGCCAGTGTAGCTGTTTGTTCTAATTTGTTCTGATAGCAATCTGATTTGCATTCAACACCCTGTTTTCTGAAGGGTAAACAGTGGCAGACACAGCATACATACTCTGGACCTCTACTGACTTGTTGGTAAAAATAGTTAATACTAAAGTCAAGGTCCTTCTGTTTTTGTTTTTTTTTTCTTGTATACCTTTCAGACCCTGTTTGTATTTTATGAATACGGAAGGTTTCATCTTCGTGGTATTTTTGCTTATTGTTTTGTTTTGCTTATTGTTTTGTATTCCTCAGAACTATAATCATGAACATTACGCTGAAATTCTTCATTTGTCTGATATTTCATTCTTGAGTATTTGCATCCTCTTGTCTGACAGCATACATCTGTCATATATTTGTTCTTGGAGCAGTCACATTTGTATTTCTGAAAGTCTGCATTTCCCCAGTAAAGAGTCTTTGGATGTTTACATTTAGACTACTGAGTATCCACATCCTTGTGATATTTATGCTGGAGATTTTCAATTTTTTTTCTCTCTGTATTCGCTGTTTTTTTTTTTGTTTTTTTTTGTAGAATTTCAAATATCTTGATTAAATGCTTAAAGTCAACAGGTATTGGGAATTTAATGTGACAACAGTTAATTTGTCAGGTTTATTAACAGGGCCTGAAATTACAAATTTCTTCCACCAGCCACTGTGGCTTTTATTATTATTATTATTATTATTATTATTATTATTATTATTATTATTATTATTATTATTTTGTTAAATACCAGCCATTTCTGAAATTCATTTGGAACTTTTAGAATTCCAATCAAGAACCAACATCATTTTAAATGTTAAGTTAATAAAATCTGGTACTTTATGAGTTTGTTACTTTACACAGTCTGCTCCAAAGTATTGAGACAGCAAGGCCAATTCTATTTGATATACATCTAGATATGTTAAACAACTTAGAACATGGCACCTTTTGATTGAACCCACCAATTTTATTTCAGGTGATCAAAAATATTGGAACATGTGATGATAGGTGTTTCTCGCTGCCCAGATGTGCCATGTTAAATTGATTGTGTAAAAAATTAACAGCTCTGAATGTCTACTCTTGGTTTTAGCATTCAGTTTTACCTGTGAAGACTGCATTAGTTGTTAAAAAGGATAAACCAACATGAAGACCGGAGAGCTGTATATGGAGAAAAGCAAGCAATTCTGAAGCTGAGAAAAGAGGGAAAGTCTATTAGAGGCATTGCACAAACATTAAGCATAGGCAGTACAACAATTTGGAATGTCCTGAAGAAGAAAGAAACCACTGGTGTACTAACAACCAGACACGGAATAGGTTGACCAAGGAAAACAACAGCAATTGATGACAGAATCATTACGAGAGCTGTGACGAAAAACCCAAAAATAATAGTTAGTGACATCACCAACAACCTCCACAGGGCAGTGGCAAAGGTATAACAATCCACCATTCAAAGAAGACTTCAAGTTCAGAAATATAAACGCCATACCACAAGATGCAAAGCAATCATCAGCAGTAAGAATCAGAGGGCCAAGTGGGATTTTGCAAAGAAATACAGAGAGGCGCCACAAAAGTTCTGGAACCAAGATTAACCTCTGCCAAAGTGATGGAAAGGCCAAAGTGTGGAGAAAGAATGGATCTGCTCATGATCCCAAACATGCAGTCTCATCTGTGAAACATGGTGGAGGTAGTGTCATGGCTTGCGCTTGCATGGCTGTTTCTGGAATGGGCTCAATTATTATTCCAGCAAAATCACAATTGGGTTCCAAATTTACAAATAGTACTTTGTGCTGTTTGTAGGCTCAGTTTATTTCATTAAGTAATATTTGTTTATTTTCCCTGTCAAAACAGGGTTTTACATATTTATTTAAAAAAATTGGCTACTGAAAATGTACAATTTTGATTTAATTCTACTCGAATGAAATGACTTTTTGCTGAATGAGAGTCAAAGATTCAAGTCAGTAAAATGGTCCGATTTTCCCTTTGCTAAATAGAGGTGTTTGATGGCGATTTGCTGCCAATATCCAGCAGGCACGTGGCTTGATGCATGCCACATACAACGAACAGGCGTGGCTCCAATGAGGAATAAAATGCAGCTTAGAATACAACTTTTTATATGCATTATCAGCATGCAGGCTAATGTTCCAGATAATTTAAAGATGTAGACTATTGCTTAGATAGTAAGAGTGTATTTTGTACACATCTGTAATGAGTTTAACACAGTCATCTTTGAACTTAACATAAAAAAGATTAACGGCGATTGTCAAAAGTGAGTAATTTTGAAAAGGGGTCAGGCAAAAACTTTGGAAGACTCTTGGAAGACTATGAGTAGCTCTCTTGTGGAATATTTAAATAAACCCAAAAAATAACCCCCTCCAAACACCCTGCTATGAAAAAAAAAATCAACTAATTGGTCAGTCTTTGGCTGTCTCTTGTTCTAAAATAAATGTCTAAATATACCATGAGTTTTATTCTTGCACATTGGACAGTTAAGGTAGAGCATCATTTACCCCAACCCCACAAAAATTTTATCAATTAAAAATTTATATTACATCTAATATGGTTGCCAAGTAACAACACCAATTAGAACACCAAACAGGAAGTGAAGCTGTATTTGGGCAACACATTTGCATAGTGACACAAAACTTGATAAGGATCATCAGGACCAGGACCTGAGGGTCCATGCAGTTTTGTGACAGCAGGGCCTACAGTTTTTTTTTTTGTTTGTTTTTTTTTTACTATTTCTCATACACATTTGTCCAAACATCACCAAATTTTCCTTATAGGATCTTCAGACCAATGTGTACTACATTTACCAAAACGATTTTTACATTTCAAACCATTCATCCATATTGTTCTACCACATCTGACAGCAAAGCTGCCAAAAAGGTAAGGTGAGGCTGTATTTGTGCAAAGCATTTGTGAAATTAAAACAAAACTTACTAGGGGTGATCAGGACCAAGATCTGAGGTTACTTGCCAGCACCATCTTGTGGTCAAAACATATATGTGAAACATATCGTGAAAGAAACTCTTGAAATCCTTTGCCTAAATTTATAGGTCTGCTTTCATTTGATTGCTTAGACAAGACCTGCAGCAGTTCTGTTAATGTGCGGCTCACTAAGTATTTATCACCACCACATATCAAAGAAGCAGCAAATTTCTGTCCACAGTGGGAACACAGTAGAGTAATGAAAATTAAGTCTCTTCATCCAAGAGTGCTATTTTTCATTGCAGTAATTCCCCTGAAAATGACATTATTATTGTCTGAAATGTATGTTTAAACCATTTGAAAGTTACATAAACATGCACCCTTCTCTACAACTACTTGCAAACAGTATGACTTTTTTTTAACAATCCATATGGATGGCAAAATGGCAAAAAAACAAAAACAAACAAACAAAAAAAACAGCACCACATAAGTGACAGTGATTTAATATTAAGTTGCATTTTTATTGAAAAAAAAAATCACATCAAATTTGGGGAAGATGTTCACTTGGCCAAGATGGAAAAAAAGTTCAAGACTGTTTAGAAATAACACAGATAGCTTAACACTGTTTTAACATTGTAACATTTAAAGAAAGAAAGAAAGAAAGAAAGAAAGAAAGAAAGAAAGAAAGAAAGAAAGAAAGAAAGAAAGAAAGAACCTTAGTAAATTGAGAAGAGAAAACTGAACAAATATACAGCAGGAACAAAATGATATGCAAAACTTCAACAATCACCAACATAACCACAGTAACAGATTACAAACACATGTGAAACAACTACACATCATCAATCACATCTGTGTTACCAAAACCTGTTTTTGTAACAGGTAACCTATTTTGGTAACCGAATTTATCCATTCGTCTGATGCTGACCAGGAAGGAGATCTTGGTCTAATGGCATTACTTACTCTTGACTAACACAAGATCTTTAGCACTGTGCAGACCCCCAGCACCACTGCAAGAAGGAGAGCTTAAAGGCTGTACATCCACAACAACAAACTGACCTGCCATTGTAATCTGAAAGTGCCCCACAACTAAAAAATGCTCTAATATTTTTTCAGCATCCAGACTCAGATGCAATATGTTCTCCCTCTTAAGGTAAGCAGACAGAACAGTGTTCGAGACTGAACCATCTACAGAGTGTCTCTGTTGGCAGACCTGAATGCTGATGTCTTTTGCATCATTTTGCAATGTTCATATCTGTGAATGGTGGACTTCCTACTGAAAGTCCCCTGTGGCTTATTGCACATAGCACACATCCACGTTTTCACAATATTGATGCCGGTAACACTTGTGTCAATGGTAACCAACAGACCCTCCTCATTTGATATTTCACTCCTATAATCTGTTACTACGCCCATGTCAGTGATCTCAGTAAAGACCATGTTTTTTGTGGTGGTCACCCACACTTTACCGTCCTTTTTCCTTGTCGCTAAATGGGTCAGGCAGTAGGTCCGTCCAGCTTTGACTGAGAGAATTGCGTCATTCCACAGGTTGACCTTTACACTCCCAGACTGTACACCTTGCACAGTTCCATCTCCACACCACTGACAAAGACAGCAGCAGAGGGCTTGACATCAACAACTTTCAGAATCACGAATCCCATCTGAAACTGGCAAACATATTCAAATAATTAGTCAATAAATAAAAAAAGGAAATGATGTCTTCCCAGTACCGTGGCAACTTCCAAAACGAAATGAACTCTGAATTACAAGTGTTGATTTTCAACTATCACAAATATGGGGGTTTTGTCTTTACCAGTTGTCCTGGACCAAACTTTTTGATCTATGTGTACATGTAGTTCTCATGTCTCTCTTTCGGCTGAAACGTCAGTTCTGTCACTTGAAGCCCCGATGTCTATTTGACCTGGATGTCATAGCCATCTTGATCGATGTAACCTGTGATCGCTGTATATAAAGAGTGTTATTATATGGCAAATTGAATACTTCTTGAGCCTAGTTCACACTGCAGCGACAATGTACCAATGCCAAAAGACATGACTGTCCGGTTCTGTCGGATCAGATCAGTGTGTTAACCCTCTTGGAATCTGTTGGCTTTGGCTGGCATTTGTTTTCACCGACCAAACACGTTCAATCGACATGGAATGTCTGAGCAGTATGGTATGATTTTCCAACAAACTCTGATGTAATCTGACCTGGGCACAAATTGTTGCCATGACGATGAGGCAAGCAGCCTGAAAAATCCATAGAAACGAAAGCCTGGTTTAAAAAAGGATGATCCTTTTACCACAAACAAAATTGTACTATCATTATTTTCTTTGGGTGTCACATGTTGTTCTTCGCCTGAAAAGACGAAGAGTGAAACAAAAGAGGTTGTGGGTGATGGGTTCCCTTTTGAGTCTGGTTCCTCTCGAGGTTTCTTCCTCATATCATCTAAGGGAGTTTTTCCTCGCCAGAGTCACCTCAGTCGCCTCAGGCTTGCTCACTAGGGATAATTTTGTCTAACATCTAGGACTGTTGCATGTTTTGTTTGTTTGCATGTTTTTCTGTTTCTTATGTTCTGTAAAGCTGCTTTGAGACAATGTCCATTGTTAAATGCGCTATACAAATAAAACTGAATTGAATTGAAGCCTTGGTTGTTGCAATGTGAGAGACAGGGAGCTTACACTATATTGCCAAAACTTTTGGTAATATAGTGTACTTAGATTTATGCAGAGAACTGGAGACAGAGGATGTGCAGAGCTTTCAAAATTTTGCTCAGTTTGCCCCCAAGCAGTTTCAACAGCTACTTCAGATGGTGACATCAATCATTCAGAGGCAAACTACAAATTTTAGAGAATGCCATTTCATGCGGTGAACACCTAATGATTACACTTCTCTTCTTGGCAACGGGTAATAATGAATAATGTAGTTATAGTGAATAATCCTCATTTCAGAGCACAGATTTTGATTTTATTCAGGCCTCTGAAGATACATGATCAAATCATGAATGTAACTCAATTCAATCATGTGGACCCAATGTACGCATTTGAGTTAAGTAAATTCCAATGAGATTTATTTCCCATTGTATCTTCCATTAATGATTTGTCCTTGTATTTGAGTAAATCCTAAAAAATTATTGGTGTCTGTTGGGGCAGTGTGAACATGACAGTTGTGTTATCTAACATTCTAAATCCAACGGCCAGATAAAAGCTGGTGATTGTGGGCATTGGTCGGTGCAGTGTGAACTAGTGCTTCTGACACATTCCCTCAGACATTCTGCGTGTAGTACAGACACCTAGTAGTTACTTAGCTAGATAGAAATATCAATTTGCCATAAAGTATACAGCTACACGGCCATAAAATCACTACTTACTCAAGATTTTCTTGATGTTTGACAGCTTGACTGGTGTCTTGTTCTCCTCAGCTTGTACAAATGTCGTGTGCTTCTCCGGAGCAAAAAATGGTGGCCCGATGAAACTGCTCTCTGTTGAAGAAGAATTGTTCGAAGATACAGCTTTTTTTTTTTTTTTTACAGGGGACATGTCGTGCAAGTGTCCCGACACGTTACTTTCGGAATCCAAATACATCTTTTTTTAACAGAGAACTCTCCATAATGGTCATCACGCCAGTAACTTCTACTTCGACGGGACACGTTGGTAACTGTAGTCCACCTCTTCATCAAGACATCGATCGATAGCGTAATTATCCTGACCATTGCACTGTTGATGTGCATGTCACATGACTCAGGTCTCATCCAGCATTGAAACTGGACTTGATCGCGATAACCTGCTCTCGGCTTTGCCAATAGACAAAAGTAATGAAAATTAAATCTCTTCATCCAAGAGTGCTATTATTTATTGCATTACCCCCCCCCCCCCACCCCCGGAATGGCATTATTATTGTCTGAAACTTATTTTTAAACCATGGTTTGAAAGTTACATAAACATGTACCCTTCTTTACAACTACTTGCAAACGCTAAGATTATTCAGCAACTGATACACACTACAAACTGTCTACTGCCAGTCTACCTGTTCAGTCTAAAAATCCTGCTGGAATTTCAATTTGCCCTGTAGGATCTTATTTGATTTTTTGAATCTTATTGGCACTATACTTGTATTTTATTGGAAATAATGTCTTATTATTGGAAAGTTACTGAAAATTACAGAAGGTGCTTTGGGAGTTATAAAATCCTAAACAATTTTCTTTAAATTTTTTTCATATTTTTTTTAGAGTATTTTTATCCTATTACTATAATATATAGGCACACCATGGTCTGTCTGAATACTCAATTATGATTGGCTGGAAGGTGTGCATTCAAACGTTGAATGCACAGGTTGTTCCGGTCAGTTTTTTATCACCATTCTAAAATAATGCACTGCTCATAAACAACTGTAACCATATTAGGGCGTGAGTAAATCTGAAATATAATAAACCATCTAATCTCACCTTTTTCTATAGTAACACACACTGACCTTACTGTAGTTGTTTTGGTTCTAAATGTAAAAGTCTTTTATGGTATATAGCATATATAAATGCATGTATGTATGTGTATTTCCCTTTCGATACTACACTTGTACTGCATCGCTAAACGCTATGGGGAAAACTCCTTTTCTTCGATGACTGAAGCCTTTACAGTGCAATAAAGCGAACCAATGGCTCGGCAGCGTAACTGCACGCGCCTATGGCAAGGATGCCTGCCAGAATGGGAGGAGCCATCTGGCTATAAAAGCGGGCATTCCTTTCGTGACGAAGAGCTATCTCTATGCTGAGCTACGGGACTGAGGCCCCTTGCCGTTGACATGCCTTGCTGTGGACAAGAGCTACTCGTCGGCGCCGTCCCGCTGTTCTCGCCGAGCTTCCAGCCACTGTTCAGCATCCGGCGCCGATACTAGCTCATCCCCTGCCGCCATCCGGCGAACTAAAAAAGAGCGAAAAGAACTAAAAGAGCCTTTAGCACCAGTAGCAGCTCAAACACCCTTGAAACAACAGTAGCAGTCTATCATTTCTAAATGGAAAAACGTCAACATCAGTAGACATGCCATCTGATGTTCTGCAGTGCGAGTCAAAATAACCAAACCTCCCTGACTGATCTCTGGACACATCCATGAGGCTCCACAAAGCAGCAGCTCAGCATGCACTCTGAGACATTGCAGTGTATTTTCAAGGTTATCATACCCATCAATGGCTGGTGTATCTCTCAGAAATCCAAACCTCTGGGGATGTTTAACTATGTTGTAGCAATGTGCATTAGTCTCAGTTGTGGTTGGTAGCTCATCAAAATTATCAACAAATTGGCCTTCTTGCTTGAGTATGCAGCATCACCTTTCTGTAGAATTTGGTATAAATCCAAACTGTTTACCTTGTTAGACTCATTGTTCACTGTGAGAAACATCAATTAATTGCAAGTGCACTGGCAGCCTCTGGAGTAAATTTTATTTGTATAGTGCTTTTTTACAATGTCATTGCCTCAAAGCAGAAAAATGCTGTACCTTGGATCACATTGACAGTGGGATGCCACAATAGACAACACATACGGGTTGCCACATTCCTGCCTGACACAGAATTGGTACTGCTACTGATCCTTTTTTTAACACTGCCAGCGTGACTACTACTAGACTACTGTCTGCCAGGGCAAGAGCTGTCAACCTGCCTTGATGTTCATGTAGGTAATACACTAATAATCAGGTTAACAAAATGTGTGTAAATTAATTCCAATGAATAAATTCACCAGCACTTTGACAAATTTCAATGACAAAAGCACACCAGAAGACATTTCCACCACTGACTACCGTTTGTCATTGACAGCAGCAAGTAATATACTCATAATCAAAATTAACAACAATGGGTGTTCATTAATTCCAATTAAGTAATCAATCAATCAGCATTTTAATAGAAATATTACCTCAGGCATTGCCTCAGAAATCAGTTAAATCCTTATGTACTGCTGGGTCTGATTGACAGCTCATTAATTATGCAATGCCAATGGACTTACTGCTTTGAATTAATCGAGTGCTGTTGTCCATCGAAATGAAACTTGTATCATGTTGGTATAACGGTAAGACATGAAAGATAAAAGTTCAAAGTGAAATGCTTGTCAGGTGAGCAAAGAGAAGAAAAATGGAAAGCTTGTCACATATAAGTCAGTAGCTATTTTATTATAAGGTATTGCTTTGAGCAAATATTGCTAATTATTAACCAGACCATAGGCATAATAATAATTTATCACTAGGGCAGTTGTTGAGTCAAAGTTCAAGTATCTTGATAAAAGAATTTAATGATGCTGAATAAACAGTTGTTACTGGTATTTATTGGGATAAATAAATCTCATTTTAGTAGAACAAATCAAATTTAGTTTAATACAAACACACATTATAAAATGCATAAATAAACAATATTCATTCATTATAAATATTTATATACAGTCTAAAAATAGATAAATTTGACTAATGGCTTATATTCATCTATCTATCAAGGTACATACAGACACACTGATCTCTCTCGCAAGTCTGAAAAATTAATTCATTTTAATTCACATTATTGTCTGGCAAAGTGCAAACTATAGGTGTGAATACTACCGTGCACATCTGGAGAGCGACTGGCATTCCTGACAGACATTTCAGCGACTGAGGCGATTGAGAGGCGAGGCAGTTATGACACCAAATTATATGAACAATTTAGAAAAAGTTAAAAAATTCACATCATTATATAAAAGGCTGTTATAATGGTATGAAGATATAATGATGGTGGCCTTATTCAAAGTTGGACATTACAATCTCTGAGAGGATTTTTGCTCTGAGCGCTCTCTGAGCGTTTTTCTGAGGCACTTCTTACTTGACTTTAGAAATGATCCCACTGAGCAAAGATACATGTGATGAATATATATACACACTCCTGAACAAAATCTTAAGACCAGGGAAAATATATAAGTATTCACACTTCGCACTGCTGGATTGTAACCAGGTTGTAAGAACTTCTTCAAAATGCCAAAAGAAGAAACAAGA
>JAKKZN010000004.1:21160144-21170726 GCA_033441825.1 Pangasius elongatus
AAAACAGAGAAACAGAGTCTTTAACATACACCGGGAACAGAATCTTCTGAATGGATAGTGGCGGGTTTTAAATAGGCAGGGTCAGAAGACGATTGGTCGTCACAGCCGGTGACATCAAGATGGACAGGTCCGATAACCAATGAAGCAGTGCTGCAGAGAGAGACAAGAGAGAGGCAGGCAAGAGAAAAGGGGAGAGAACAAAACACAAAAACACACGAACACCCCAGGACGTAACACTCATACTTATGAGAAGAGACTGAAAATTAAACAAAAAATGGAGAACAATGCCCAAAATATTAATTCAAAGGTCAGGGAGTAAAAAAGGTCCTTTTATCATTCTTGGTAAAGTAAACTCGATTGACTGTGTCTTAATTTTTTTGGAGCTTCTGCCATATAAGCCCCTTGTGAAGGACATTTCACTACAGAAACAATAATATGTTAGAACAAGTGCATTAATATAAACCTGTTGTTCATGTTAAATGTTTAATATGTAATGGGTATGTATAATGTGTGTGTGTGTGTGTGTGTGTGAAGGAAATTTAATATTCAGAAGACCAGACCTATGCCAATAATCTGAGTTTTATTGCAATATTACATGAGGAAGGATGAGCATACACAGTATACCTCCACTCATGTCTGCCCACCAAAACAGCCAAATCATTAATATACTTGCTGCAGAGACAGTTCCACAAACTTGCAACTCCTCACTCAGCATTCTTCCACATAAAGACATCAAGTTCACTCCTAATCAGCACCCTTCCATCTCAAAACACAGAAAACAATTATACACTTATACACACAAAAGGCAGTTAGTTACCAACAATTAGCAGTTTCTTAGTACAGATTTACAGGAAATCCTAAACAGTTCCAAAATTCCATACATTGATTATTTCAGGTAGTACAAATGATTAATTACTGATCACCATTTAACTCTCATGTAGATAAATGCATATTCTGTTTCCACATATTCCCCTATTTGATCATTAATTAATCAATTTGTCATGCAAGGTACTTGGTACTGTCCCTGACATTTTGTGCACATGACAAACAAAATTGAAACTTATTAATGTGAAATTACAGTTTTTCTTCTTGATCCTAGGCTGGCAATGATTCATAATCAGAGTCCCCTTTACTTCAAGTCTTCTTCTCTGCCTGTCGGGTACATCTGCCATCTGTACTTTCTTACAGTGAGGAACCTAGCACCCACATGTCTGTCTCAGCTACCTGAACAGCTGTTGAAGTTGTGTGTTGTTTAGTCAACTCAGAAATGTATGCAATCATTTGATCGTCCACTTATCCCAGAGATCTCTCTTCTGGAGTCAGAAATTGTACCACTTTTGGTAGATACTAACCATTGCATACAAGTGTTCCCAGTATGCAGTGGTTAGTACCTACCAAAAGTGGTCCAAGGAAAGACAACCTGTGAACCGACAACAGGACCGACAATCCTGGTCAAGACTCACTGATGCACGTGTGGTCCGAACCCACAGAAGAGCTACTGGAACACAAACTGCTGAAAAATATTGGCTATGACAGAAAGGTGTGAAAACACACACACACACTGTATTGCAGCTTGCTGTATATGGGGCTGCATAGCTGCAGACAGGGTGCCCATGTCCACCACCGAAAGTGCCTACAATGGGCACAAGAGCATCAGAACTGGACCATGGAGCTAGTTTGACTGGTCTGATGAATCACATTTTCTTTTACATCATGTGGACAGTTGAATGTGTATGCATCACTTACCTGGGGACGAGATGGCACCAGGATGCATTATCAGAAGGAGGCAAGCTGGCATAGTAATGATCTGGGCAATGTTCTGCTGGGAAACTTTGGGTCCTAGCATTTGTATGGATGTAACTTTGATATGTACCACCTACCTAGACCAAGTACACCCCTTCATGGCAAGGGTATTCCCTAATGGTAAGTGACCTCTTTCAGCAAGATGCTGCGTCCTGGCACACTGCAAAAGAATTGTTCAGAAATGGTTTGAGGAACATGACAAAGAGTTCACGGTGTTGACTTGGCCTCAAAATTCCCTAGATTTCAATCCAATCGAGCATCTGTGGCATGTGCTGGACAAACAAGTCCAATCCATGGAGGCACCACCTCGCAACCTACAGGACTTAAATTATCTGCTGCTAATGTCTTGGTGGAAAAGTACCACAGCTTCAGAGGTCTTGTGGAGTCCATGCCTCAACAGATCAGAGATGTTTTTTTGGCACAAAGGGGACCTATGAAATATTCAGCAGGTGACTTTAATGTTATGGCTGATCAGAGTACAATGGTTTTCCTGTTAGTACCTCATGTGGGGAAACATGCAGTTGGTGATATGATGGCCTGTTATGTATATCAAGACCAAAGGAACAGCATGTACCCAATCCAGACCTGTTTCAGCAGTAACTTTTCTGTTTTATCTACCCAATCCAGAGCTGTTCAAGCAGTAACCAATTTATATTTGATGGTTGATTCATTTGCACTACTGCACCCCGATCTTTTTGGGTGATAAAATAAATTGGTTCTCAAATTAATGATTGTGGCTTCAGCTAAATTCATAGTGACATAGTGAGTACCATTATCACTGGAGAGTTTTCTAGGTACCCCCATTAAACTAAACACTACTTTCACTAAACAGCATTTAGTTTATTTAACAGCATTTTCTCTTCTACATGAGAACCTCTATGTAGAGTCAGATCAATGAAGTCCATCATCACATGTTTGAAAGGCTCGTCTGGCAGTGGGTGGGCTGAAATCTGTAATGGATCCCCATTGCCACATTAAGTCATACATATTTTTACAAAATTTATGTTTTGTAAATGTTCGTTTAGACATATATGAACAGGGAAATCGCTTTCGATCCTCACCAAAACAAGCGGTCTGAGACCACCTGAAAGAGATGGTCTCAGCTCGATTGCAAACAAACTCTGGAGTGGTTCACTTGTACTGAAAGCAATCCAACCCAATGAACCAATGAACCAACCTGTATAGCAGTGCATGATGGAAACTGCATGACATAAAGTGTGTTTGTTTTGCTAATGTCTTGCAACATGAACTGCGGTTTAACTTGGACCAAAGACAAGGTAAAATGCCTCATTTAAATTTGATCTGACAAACATATTTCTGAACAACTTTCAAAAAAAAAAAGTGAAATCCTGAAAAGCTATAGCGATTAAATATATTGACAAGCAATATATATGATGATAACCATGAACATAGATATAGAACATACCTGATAGATCTTTGGTGACGAATCCTGTGGGTGAGCACGTCATGGCAATTCAAAAACAAAGCGCACCTCTTCATTTTAAATGATGTATAATGGCTCTTCTCCAAAACAGGTGAATTGCAAACAATAACAATTCTAAACAATTATAATAACTACAACTAAAAAGAAAGCCACAATAAGCTTGCGGAGCTGCTGTCTTGATGGATGATCGCTATGAGCAGAACCCTGGAACATAAACAGGTGCGCTCTGACCAATGATTGGACAGTTTACTTACATGTGACTTACATAAACAAATTTTGGTATGCTTTGAAATGTTGCCTTGTGAAAGTGAACTGAGGCAAGGAGCAAATGCAACATTGTAACAATTTAAGTCCTCATTTCGGAACAAAGCACAGATCTACAGGTCTGAAAACACTCTTAGACACATGGTCCAGTCCACGTGTCACTTTAAAGAAATGTATATTGAAGTAGAGCAGGATGCCCATCCTAGATAACTCAAACACCTGTATTGGGGTCAACAAGACCACCACCATCTCAAACATCAGCTCCAACCTGCAAAGCGGAAATGTCATTGACAGAAGTCAAAGCTACTTTAGGGCCACACACACAGAGTCAGTCACAGGCTGTGACTTGTGACTTGTGATGCTTGCACAATAGGAAAGAGAGAGAAATAGGGGAGTTTGTAGGTTTGCATAGAGAGGGAGAATCAGCTATTCTCTTAGGACACAGAAGCACCACAGTAATCAGAAGATAGATTGATAGCAGACAAACATTTTTTTTTCCTTATCTCGGCCAAATTAGAATTGGACAGAAGTGAACATCCACTGACAAAGGCACAACAGACGTGGTGCTGGCATACATAGTCCCCTACATATTGACATTTTGTTTTTATGCCCTGTAGATTTCAGTCAGTTCGGTAAACTGGAAGCACCCACAGTTAAAATACTATAGGTAGACATTTGTAAATTTGGAAATAACCAGGCATGCAAAACAGAATACATGGCCCCTGCATGTACCAGGAATGGTACTTTTCTCACCCTTACCATGAAGATTGATAAAAAATTTCTGTTCTGAGATTGTACAGAAAGTGTTCACATACCTTTGTGATCACATACATGCATATACTTATCTGAGTATCCCTAGTCTCTAGAATTTCTGGCAATACTCACAGTTACACCTTGGGGTGGCCAGGGACCCTGAGGTAGTGCAAAGCAGTGCTGACTTCCTTCATCCTTCTCCAGGTTTCACACCTCCTTGAAGAAACATCAGGCAAGACCAGTTCATTTGCCAACTTTTCAGATGTTTGCTGCATTTGTCTTTCAGCATGCTTCGCATGACCCACAGTTTGTGGAAAAGGTGTGTTGTCCCACTAAACACAACAGGCAGTGACTGCTTTCTTAATGTGTGGTCTAAAATCACTCACAAACTTTAGACTAAATACAAGTCCTCCATGGCTGAATGCAGTGGATTTAAACAGTCCTCCACTGACTCATCCTTTAGTTGTATCACACAGTTTACTTACGTCCAGTCATAAGTGCCGGTGAATGCATCTCTGATCCTCTAATGCAGTGCATTCCACTGATTCAACCATCCTACCATGTTAGTGAATTGATCCAAGGCTTCACTGTACTCCCCTTTTATTTATTACTGAAGTACTTGTCACCCATACAAGTACTTCTCGCATTTCTTCTAGAAACTTCACTACAAAAAGTGAGTCAGTTAGCATTTCACTAACTCCCATGGCTGATATACCTGTAATGCATCACCCAAGCAAAGTTGGGGAATGGTACCAGTGGCATTTAGGGCACATATTTGATGTCCTGACTTTGAATAACCACCATCTGTTCCACACATTTGTTGTTCTGTCCCCACAGTAGATTTTGCTTTTTAAAGGAAACTATAATTTTTATTTGTTCTGCATCCTTTCGTCCCCAGGCTTTGGTCATTTCTTTCTCTGGATCAAATAAGTTTGGCATTTTGTTGGAAGAATTACCCATTTCTAAAAGAAAAACATGAAACATTTCCAGATAGATCTTCTCATTTGGAAAATATGAAAACTTCACATATACATAAAAAAATTTACAGATAGACATTCAAATAGAAAATTATTTTCAATTTAAAAACTCATTGAGCCATTTTGAGGAATTAGGAGGGTGGGTGGATTTCCATAGAGCTTCTTTGATTTTCTTTTGGCATCTGTGCTTAGTACTCCAAATATAGTAAACTCATGAGTTAGAGCTATTTTCAAATTAAATGCCTTGGTTAGACATTTAGCAACTTCAGATCAAAAACCCCAGCAAGGCCAAACATTTCCTTAACATGATTCAGATCCATTGAAGCAATGCAGCATCGATCACAAAGTTTATCTGCTGCACCATAAATTTTTGGCCAGCTTGGCCTTACTGTGATGTATCTTACATTACATTAGATAATGTTTCACCCAACTCTTTATTCTAAGCCTCTCTAATTTTATCTGTAGGTGAAATGTTGCAAGAATAAATTTTACTATTAAATTTTTAAAATCAGGCAATTTTTGGATCATTGGTAATTGTAGGATATATTCCCAGATGGTGCTAGGTGGTAGGAAGGGGAAATTAGGACAAATTAAATAAAAGCATCTGGACATAATGATAGAAGGAGGAGATATTAAAAAAAATACAAGTGATAAATTGTATTTGGTGGAGAAATGATCTCCACTGAATTTAGAAATCTCCTTTTTTATCCCAATTCATAAAGGTGATTTCCAGTTTAGGGAAAACAGAAGATTATTGCATATTGGGCCTAACTTAGAAAATTTGGTAAAGCCAAAGTGAGGCTCTCAAAATTGAAACCAAAGGACAGGATGTATGCTGTGAAATGGGTAAGGGCAAGTCAGTATTGATCAGCTCTGGCGACTGGAATCAAAGTATAACTTTTTGCACATTAGCTGCCCAATAATAAAATGTAAAATTAGGTAGTACAAGACCACCTTCTACTTTGTGTTTACAAAGAGGGATTCTATGAATTCTGGGGGTCTTCCCCTTCCAAATAAAGGGCAAAAGCAAATTATTGATTAAATTAAGGAAAGATTTGGACAAAAAATTTTGATTACCTGAAACAAATATAAAAATCTAGGCAGAATGTTCGCCTTGACACAATTAAGAATAGTTGTGTCAAGATGAACATTCTGCCTAGATTTTTATATTATTTTATATACTGGGATGCTTTACATCTGTCTATGGCAGGTAGAAACAAATTTGTCATTTAAAAAATTCATCATTGCTAAAAGTCATTGTTATTACATATTGATGGTGTGCATGCTTCTGTGATGGACTCTCTTTCCATGCTGTTTGGAATACTACCTATTTACATTGACATTGACAGTGTGGTTGAGCATCAGCTACAGATGGAAAAGAGGCGAGTTGCACTGACGTGTAATGTGTGATGATTCTCACCTATGTCTGATTACCTCCAGTCTACTTATATGCTTTTCTTTGTGCTTTTATTGACTCCCGCATCACACACACACACACACACACACACACACACACACACACACACACACACACAGTGTGAACGTTGGACTTGAATGGCCTGAAAGCTGCAAGTTGGTCATGTGTCCACCTGAGTAGTGTTTTGGAAGTGCACTGAAGGCTCAGTGAAAATAAACACAAGCCCAGATCTCTGTTCACACTCCTCCTGCCTCCTGAGTCTTCTTCTGCATCTATCCACACCGGGTTCTACAGTGGTGCCAAAACCTGGAATCAAGGAGGACAGGACAGTGCCGCTCTGAGTAATCCCTTGCCAGCCTCCACCAAACCCAACACCAAGTGCTTTGCAGCCTTCTCGACCAAGAGCCAGTGGGCACTATAGAAGTTGCTGCAGCCCTCCACATCTTCAGCTCTGTCCTGCCACTATGCCACCCCTAACACTCACCAAGATGGCCTCCACAGATGATCCAGAGGCCTTCCTTTATTTTCATTGCACCTTCAGAGCACTTCCAATACTCAACACAGGGGGACACAAACAGAAAACATTAGCTTGTGGCTTTTACACCGTTTAAGTGCGACATTCATTCTCTATGTGTGTGCGTGTGTGTGTATGTGCGTGTGTCTCTCAAGCTCAGCCAGCTATGACACTCTTTCTTTCAGGTTATGGAAGTCACTGAAAGCACAAAGAAACACATAAGTAGACTGGCAATAATCAGACACAGGTGAGTATCATCACGCGTTACCTGCTGGTTCAACCTGCCTCATCTCCATTTGCAGCTGACGTTTGACCATGCCCCTACTGCCACGGACACCATATGACCACTTTTGAGTGGTCTTTTTTAAGCTGTGTTTGATCGTTATACCAGGTTATGCTAGTTTTTTCACTCTAATTATTATTTTTTGAGTGGAGCTACACTGTCTAGAATGTAGCGAGACATTGTAATCATTCAGTCACAAGATCAAGTTGTATGGGGTTAGACGGTGATCCAATCAAAGTTGGTAACTCTGTGAGATTATTTATAAAATTATGTGCAGTAGCTGACGTGAATGCACGTTTGATGTTTGGTAGCATGGCAAAGTGCATATATTATGACTAAGATACAGTTTAAATGGGATTAGCCATTTAAATGTGTGTGCACTCTGAATGAAAACTCATTCATGTTTCAGCTTCCGAAAGAGATGTCGTTGTGGATTCCACTGTAGGTGAATGGCAGTGCAGCACATTTCAGTCTGTCTTCATGCATACATGCAATTTGCAGGTTGTTCCAACTGCGGATGCTCATGCATGATGCAGTTCAGTTGGTTTCATAATTCGCTGAGGTCCGACTGTCCAACAAAGCTGAAAACAGTTGTGTTGCATATCTTTAAAAGTGAAAGTAAAATTGCACAGAAAAAACATGCACAATGCTACACCAGACTAGAGTTGGCTCGGCCTTTCAAATTCACCAGACATTTGGCAATAGAGAATGGTTTGTAAGAAAATAACAACACTCCTACATTGTGTGAATTAAATCACAAACAATTATTTTCAGTTTGACAGCATTAGAAGAAGTGTAAAGAAAATACAGTATATCTCCTTTGGTGCTTCAATGATATGCGCAACATTTCTAAATAGAGTCCTGTCCATCAAGGCCTCACTAAATAAATAGGTTAACCAGTAAACCTGTTTAATTTCTATGTTAAATGATACATTTGTATCAGGATTATGAGGCGATCATGGGCCCAGTTTCACTCAAACTGGACAGTTCCCCTTCAGGAACTCGAGCTGCGTCAAAACTCTATGTGAACACCTTCAGTGTGACCGCGCTCTGAATCACGTGTGTAATCAGTCCAAAGGATGGGCGAGACGTCATGGGCAGGGTGACATAGCGACCCGGAAGCATAAAAGCCTGACCAGCAAGCGTCGCGCTAGCTTTCTGTCATTCAGCAAGCTCTCTGTGTCACATTGTTTGTCCATTGTTTGTCTTTTGTGTTGTCTGAGGCAATGCCAGTGCATAAGGCCAATGACAAAACTAAGCATAAGGGCAAGAGCGGACAGTGTTTTAGGCTGTGTGTTCCTCCCTGCCCGCGTTATATTACGGGCGGGGATACACACAGTCTTTGCGTTGTCTGCTTGGGAGGGGAGCACGCAGAGTCGGCTCTCAAGGGAGCTGGCTGCTTTCATTGAGGAGGGAGCCTTCACTCGTGTGCCTCGCAGTGCCAGCCCCACTTCTGCCGAGGCAGAGCGGCGGTTGCACTCGTGGGGCTTGCAGTTGGATCTGGCGGAGGGAATGGAGACGGGCGAGTCCCTTTCTCCTAACTCACCCTCCAGATCCACTGTTCGCTTTCTGGGTTAGGAAGCCCGCTTTATGGTTTCTTCCACCCTGGGAGTGGGCCCGGCGCTCCCCCTGTCTTCCTCCGAGGAGGGTGACGTGGAGGGCGCTGACTCTGATTTGCCACATTCTCCTCAATATGAGGAGCTGCTGGAGGTGATTTTGCGGGCCATTGCTAAACTTAGCATTGACTGGCCTGCTGAAATGCGGGTTGAACCGCAGGGGTCCAAGCTGGATCAGCGCTTCCTGCACAGTAAACCGCCACCTCCACGCCAGAGCGTGCCTTTTTTCCCCAACCTCCACACTGAGGTGTTGAGGTCGTGGAGTAGGCCTTTTTCAGTCCCGCCTCCTCTTACTATGCTAACGTGGCGAGGCTGGACCATACTGGGTACTGGGTGATGCTCAGGGTTGAACGGACGCTAGCTAGCTATCTGTCCCCTGGTGCAGCATCGTCCCTAAAGGCTCCGGCGCTGCCCACCAAGCCGCTGCAGACTACCTCAGTGCTGGTGGGCAAGGCATACACGGCAGCGGGTCAGGCTGCACACCATGGCGGTGTTACAGGCGTACCAGGCCGACCTGCTCAAAGAGCTGGATGAGCACGGGGAGATGCCATCTGAGCATGTGACAGAGCTCATGCGGGCCGCTGATCTTTCTCTCCACGCCACCAAGGAGACCGCCCGTGCTATCGGCCGGTCTATGGTGATTCTGGTGGCGGCGGAGAGACACCTCTGGCTGACCCTGTCTGACATGAAAGAGAAGGACAGGGTCATTCTTATGGACGCCCCGCTGGCGCCCTCTGGTCTGTTCGGTGACGCTGTTAGTTCCTTCGTCGACAGGTACCAGCAGGCGCGTGCTCAGGCAGCAGCGTTCCAGCGGTTTCTCTCCGTGTACTGCCTCCTCTCATAGGAAGGCACAGAAAAAGAGGATCGCCTCCCGTGCTCCCCCGCGGCGGGAACGGGAGTCTCGGCGGCACTCTGGTCCCGGTCCCTGAAGCCATGGGCCCAGGGCTTCCGAGGGTGGGCCCCTCTGGTGCGGGACGGTGTACACTTCATTATACAGTGCCCATCTCGCCTCAGTGCCCTCGGGAGGTTGATCTGCCAACCCTGCCACCTATGGTGCTTCAGGGCGCAGCTGTATCCGGTGAGCGTTTCTGGGCGTGGTGTGGGATTCGACCACAATGCAGGCACACCTGTCTCCTGCTTGGATCGAGTCGATCCTCACAGCAGCCGCAAGAGTGAGAGAAGGCTTGTCACTCACTGTGAAGCAGTTTCAGAGACTGCTGGGTCTGATGGCAGCTGTGTCCAATGTAATGTGTACCTTTTGGCCTGCTGTACATGAGACCCCTACAGTGGTTGCTCAAGACCAGGGGGTTCTCCCTGAGGGGAAACCTGCTCCGCATGATCAAGGTCACGCGGCGGTGCCTACGTGCCTTAGACATGTGGAGGGAACCTGGGTTCTTGTCTCAGGGCCTAGTGCTGGGAGCTCCTTGTCGCTGCATAGTTGGAACAGTAACTGAACCCCTGCTTAAAATAGTTAACTCCTCACTGAGCAATGGGTACGTTCCAAAATCACT
>JAKKZN010000004.1:21170826-21188545 GCA_033441825.1 Pangasius elongatus
TATATATATATATATATATATATATATATATATATATATATATATATATATATATATACACACACACACATACACATCTTTATTTTCTAATGTCATGTCAAACTGTTTAAGCTCAGTTTGACATGGCCCATTTTCAAGAATTTCCTCCTCTGCCTCTCCACCTGGCACAGCCACAGCAGCCAGTATTCTGTGTTGCATGAAGAGGATGTCTTGCTGGGTGCTAGTTCTTCCTCAGTGCTAGTTCTTGTAACTTCTCCAAAACCTTTGTGCGATAGTCTATGGAGAAAAATTAAACATGGAGTTAGTTCCTCTAGGAACGTAACACTTAAATAATTGGGTCTTTCCATAAACCTTGGGTGTTTCGATAGGCACCATTAAATAAAATGCATTATTATATTATAATTATTATTATAAACATATATACATGATTGTGTGAAGGAGCTGCTACTGTAGCTTACTCTTTGTGGCTTCGTCAGATGAGGTCTGTGGCTCATTTAAGAGGAGATCTGACCAAACCATACTTAGGTTTCAGAATATTACGTATTATTGTTATACATGTTACTGAATATAACATTATAAACGTTTGTTACACACATTGATGGGAGGTGACACATTTGTTAGTGAGGACAAATGGTGGAATCAATGTATGGATGCAGGTATAAACAGACATTAAAAATGTTTATTAACAATAAAATGTTTTTTTAAAAAGTAAAAAAAAAAATCCTCATACAGAATAAATCAGGAGATCTTGGCATTTCTTGTTGGTCTGAGGAGAGATTAATATATTGCTTTAAATGCGTTTTGAATGATGTCTTGTATTCTGATACATAAATACATATTTTTTTATATTTATATGTAAAATATATAGATTTATATTCTACTCTCTTGTCTTGAGCATATGTTCTGGGCAAAGGCAGATCTAAAAATACAACAGCAATACAAAAAGACATCTAGTAGACATCTGCTTTGCATTTTAGAGCCTTTATGATTATGCATAATAAAGAAGACAAAATAAAGCAGGTGAGCAAATAAAATGTAATATTAGTGACTGTGTGAATCACCTAACAACTTACATTTGGATGAAACAGATTTTGACACTTTTTTAAAAAATAAATCTGAAATAAAAACATTTTAGCGTGTTAAATAAAAGGCATAGTTTATAAACAGAATTCAAAATTTAAAGTCCATAGTTAATAGATTTATGAAAGATGAAATTAAGTAGCAAAATACAAGTTATAAAAAATACTGTAATGTATAAAAAATACTGTAATTAGTATTGGCTTGGTCTTTAATTTTGAATTTTGTTTCCTTTTTCATTAATCACTTTTAGTGCAAATCTTAAAACGGAACATCTCTTCTTTCTTTCTGCTCTTCTTTCAAAACCTGGTACTATGCTTTATTATTGTGTTAAAATTATTGTGACCACATAATGAAAACTTTTAGTTTAATCATAAAAAAAGAAAAGTCTTCTTTCAATTTATTAGTAGATTTTAGCAATCAGTTAATTTAATAGCAATAATAACAAAACAAGAAGAACAGTTTCAGAATGCTCTTAGAGGTGCTCGCTGAAAATATCTGTAAGGTGCAGCTGTCACATTATAAATAGCCTTAACTACAAAAATACAGCAAGGTTTTTTAACTCGACTTCTAGAAAATAAAGAAGAATGCTCATCAGGTGTGTTTTGCTTTTTTATGTTTTTAATCAATTTATGAAGCCACTGTAAACTTTATCGTTACATATTATATCATAATTGTACAATGTTATCGTATTTTGTGCAGGCAGTTAGCTTGTTTTATTGTAAATAAAAAAAAAAGCCTGACAAAGACATGTCACTGCTATACCCATTCAATTTCAACTAATTTACCGTCAACTACAGACGCTGCACCCACTGATTCCACTGTTTTCTTCCGGACACACCCCAACTCGGAGCTCAAAGAAAATCCTGAGTGTCCCACTTGTAATGACGACTTTATGGTGGCGTTCATGTGCATTCAAGTGAAGTGAAGTGACTTGTGGCCATGTATGGTGACCTATACTCGGAATTTGTGCTCTGCATTTAATCCATCCAAGTGCACACACACAGTAGTGAACACACACACGCACCGTGAACACACACCCGGAGCAGTGGGCAGCCATTTTAGCTGCGGTGCCCGGGGAGCAGTTGGGGGATCGGTGCCNTGGTCATTCACTCCCCCCACCTACAATCCCTGCCGGACCCGAGACTCGAACCCACCACCTTCAGGTTCACCTTCGGGGTACAAATCCTTCAACTTGTAAATACGATCTTTCCATCACTTGAACGTAGCATTACAGCTGTGGATATTTTCTTATGCTTCGTCATAAAAAAATAAAATAAAATAAAATAAATATATTTTTTTAAAAACCTAAGACTAAGCAAATTCATAAACATAACATTAACTTAGTTGACCTTGGGTGTGTTCAAATTGCTGTAACACGGTCCTTGAAAGAGCAGCACTTATATGCAAGCAGTGAGTTTCATGGATGTGAGTTCATCGATGTGAATGCGCATGCGCGTCCGCTGGCAACACCACCTGAACAAACACGCAGAACTGCAGCAAAAGTTTGTTATGATTATAATTACATTTGCTAATGATTATTTCGGACGGTGTTGCGTGGTCGCCTGTCGTAGCGTAGCATTTTTTTTTTTCAATTCAATGGGGCTTTATTGGCATGAAAGTTTCAAGAACAATAGACAAAGCATCAAACAATTTGTCCAAATATTTGGACAGTACACAATACACATTTTGTTTTAGTAACCTAATTAACATCAAATGAAATCATACTGAATGCACAGCCAGCATCTTTGATCTGAATCTAGGACTGTTAAATATTAGACCTCTTACGTCTAAAATGCTTATTGTTAATGAAACTATTACTGATCAGGAATTGAATGTACTGTGTTTAAGAGAAACATGGATTAAACCAAATGAGTATGTAGCATTAAATGAAGCTAGTGCAACCGGATACAGTTACATACATTGTGGACATATTTCCACTGATCAGTTAACTTGTATTTAGTATTATGTCAATCAGCATTTATACAGCAGCATTGAACTGTGTTATTGTGTTGAATCATGACCTTAAATCACCTCAGTCTAACACTGACCCTGAAGTGTATTTCAATCATGAGAAGAGTGTGACTCCATGGTAAATCAGTATTTAACTCTGTCGTTAATCAGTTTTTAACTACAGCACTAATCAATTGATTAGAAATAATTACTTAAAATAATTTTATAAAGAATGCTTGTGTGTGTGTGTGAACCAAGAAAACTAGAACAAACTGATGTGACTCTACGTGTGGGAAATCACGTAGCACACAGCTCTCATTCATACATTGTATCTTTTCAGTTCAGGCCTGCTCTATCCCTTCTCATAAAAAGGTGCTTGTTCTCTCTACCAGAGTCCTTGGAGTTTGTATCTATCTTACCAGTTTGATGATAGTGATTTCTCATGGTGTATTGTTAAGGGTATGAGGCAATGTTAATATTTTCTCAAAACTATTCTGAGTGACCTTCGCCACGGTTACGGCTAAGACAATGAGACAGTGACATAATTGTGGCGAGAGGCAGGTGTGTGAGTGAAAGAAAAAAAGAGATCATTGTTTTAGAACTGTATAAACGCATGAGCCATGACTATGTACTTTGGATGTTCTGCAGACCATCTCGGCTTTGTTGTTTGATTCAATAAAGACTACTGACAGCTAGAAGTAAGATTTCTGATTACATAGTAACTCTGGATGGCTTTTCTGTTTCATCATGTGCAGCTGTAAAAGGACCTTGGGGTGATTATTGACTCCAGTCTTTCATTTGAAGCTCATGTAGATAATATTACTAGGATCGCTTCCTTTCATCTCAGAAATATTGCTAAGATAAGAAATATAATATCACTTCACAAGGCAGAAAAATTAGTTCATGATTTTGTTACCTATAGGTTGGATTATTGTAATGCCTTACTGTCTGGATGTTCCAGTAGGTGCATTAACAAGCTCCAGTTATTACAGAATGCAGCAGCCAGAGTCCTTACTAGAACCAGAAGATATGACCACATCACCCCTATCTTATCCACACTGCACTGGCTCTGAATCAAATTTTGTATTGATTATAAAATACTATTATTGACCCATAAAGCACTGAATGGTCTTGTGCCTCAGTACCTGCTCAAACTTTTGGTCTTTTATAATCTGCCACACCAACTTTGATCAAAAGGCGCAGGCTATTTGTTGGTATCTTGAACAGTGAAGGCTACAGCAGGGGTAGAGCTTTCTCTTACAGAGCCCCATGGTTATAGAATAGTTTTTTCTTAGGTGAAAGAGTAGTTCTAGAGTGCTCACATAGAGTGTTTTGGTGAACTGGGATGTTTCACCCCCCATTCTCATGCATTCACTCAGGTGTGTTGACGGTGGAGTTGCTGGCAGCTTTACATCCTAGGGTGTCCTCGTGTCTATGTTACCTTCTGGCTCTCCCTTTTAGTTATGCTGTAACAACTAGTCTTGCCAGAGTCCCTGCTTGCATTCTGCATGCAAAGTACATTGTCCCTAACCATTAGGGGACAAAAGCTTACCTAACAATCTCTCTCTCTCCCTCTCTCTCTCTCTCTCGAGCTACACATGAGCTACACATGCTACCCCTGAGATACCAGTGATCCTGACACCTTCTGCTCTCGGACCTGCCTGATCCATGATAATGCCATACTTCTACTTGGAGTTCTCATCAGTTGAGATTGCTCACTGCTGCTGGGTGTGATCCCACATGGACGGCCTGAAGATCTTTGATTTTGCTGGGGATGGTGCCACTTGTAGGCCGTGGAGATGGCTTGGGTATCTCATATGGGGACAGCATTTTTGTACTCAGGTCTCTATCAGTGGACAGTGGATAGATTCAGCAAACCAGACTTCATGTGAAACAACTGCACTATTTGTCCATGTAGTACACAGTTATAGAAAGGATTTATTTATAATTGCACTATCCATTAGCACCCACATTAGGATGGGTTACCTTTCGAGTCTGGTTCTCCTCAAAGGTTTCTTCCTCATTTCGTCTCAGGGAGTTTTTCCGTGCTACCGTCACCTCTGGCTTGCTCATTAGGGATAAATTCACAAATTTACAATTTATTTTGGTTTAATTTAATTTGAATGTATTTATTTCTATAAAGCTGCTTTGCTTTTTAAAATTGAATTGAATTGAACTGAATGCCAATAATTCTCACATTATTCCTCCTAGAGAAATTTTCTAATCGTCAAGTTTCGCCCTCATCTTTTCATTGTCCTTCGCCAGTGCCATGCGCCTGGTTTTCAGGGCAATGCAGCCGTACACATCATTGAGGGATTCTTCAACTTTCTTCAGCATTTGCTCATGCATTTGCAGAGATGTTTTCATAGCCGAAATAGAGGATTTCCAATCGGAGTGAATCTCCGTTCTGAGCACAGTGACCTCCAATCTGATACCCCAGAGTAGCTCGCAGATATCATCCTCCTGACCCAGTGCAGCCATGTCTGCTGCCTGAGTAGTTTGTTCGGCGGTGCATCTCACACACAAAGAAATAGAAATAATAGGTAAAAGCAGAATTCATACTCAGAGCAGAAACTTTTTGCGACTTCTCACTCTGCCATCTTACCGGAAGTCTGTGACAACTGTGTTTCATTCCCCATTCATTCTCTATGGACCTAAAATGTGTGATTTTTTGTCTGCCGTCTGATCACTTATAAAAGTCATAGCGCACCTCTCCTCAATAAGCTGGTCGATTTGAGGCTTCATTCATTCCCATAGCACAAACTGCAAGTTACATGCTGAAGTTTTGTTCGGAAGTAATAATAATTAAAAAAAGTAATAATAATAATAATAATAATAATAATAATAATCTCTCTCACTATAACACAAGTTTGTTCATAGATATTCTGCACAATGTCGACTGCCCTCATTGCGAATTATTTTTAGATGTCTTTAGAGAAATTAAACTAGAAATAGATTGATTGCACCACTTTTCCAAACTCCAGTTCATACCAATTATATTTGTAAATGATTATCAACTCTATTACATACGTCCTTTAAATATATGACTATAAAACCTCAGAAAATTTACCCAACCCCCCACAGAGGATTCCAGTCATCACTGTCTGTGTTTTTAATGCAAATTTTATTTATTTTTACACTATAATAGAACAGCATTTATGAAAGGAATATGTGTAAGATACCTGATAACACAATATTACTAATTGAAATGAACATCAACATCAAATTGTGTGTAATAAATTATAAGTAAATGTTAATGTAATCCATTTAACATCTCATCAGCTAGCACAATAGTTTCTTAACGTTACAAGTTTTCTGTATGTGGTCTTGGGTTATAAGGAAGCAGCACAGGGTACAAAAAAATCTTTTAAGGGCTTTATTCTGACGGCTGTCTCTCAGAAGGACAGCGATCGATGGGAGTAAGTACTGATAAAAAAAATAAAAATGAATAAAATAAAGTAAATATTATGCCTCTGTTGTGCTTAGTTGACAAATACCAAAAAAAAAATTTATAAAAAAAAAAACATAAGATTAAGCACTGATTCCAAAACCTAAATTCAGTCCAGGAAGAGTCACAACCTTCAAAAAGTTCAGAGTTCAGATAAAGGAAAATTCAGGTTTTTCCTAAAATTAAATTAAATGGGGTAAAAGAAAAGAAAATGAAATAAAATAAAATGAAATACGGTAGAGGTCAGTTCTTGCACGCGTCCCAAAACGTGATCAAACCCGATCCACCTCACGCATGCAACCCATAAACGTCCTCGCCAAATTCAGAACAATGGCGTCAAGCTCCGAGCACTAGTTTGCGTTCATGGCTCTGCTCACACTAAAATCCCCGCACGTGTTACATGCTGGAGCGCCGCAACGCAAGTGTCGCAAACACAGTTTCTTAAAGGACCCACCACCAATTTATGCTCAACGTTAAGTTTTGTTAATTTTCTCCACTTGGCTACTTGTATATTCCATATGCTAAGTTTTTCCATTGAGAATTGTTATATAATAATAATAATAATAATAATAATAATAATAATAATAATAATAATTCTTTCCAAATAAAGCTTATACATGTCTGCTTATAAGTTCAAATTTTCAAATAAAAAAAAAAATCTTAATTTTAACTTGAGTGCATTTTAGCTAACATTAGCCAGATTGCTTACTATGTTAGCTGGGTTCATTGGTTAACTTAGCAAGCTAACATTAGCTACCAAGCTAAAACACAGAGAGAAGAGCAAAACGCACATACCTGGCTGATGTATGAATTCTGTTCTTCAATCTGCCTTCTAGCTAAAATTAGCCAGCTAGCATGCTACATTGGCTCTGTTTGAAGCTGGATATTTTTTAATGGTTATTGCATGCTGATATTCACAGTCTGAGCTGTCGCATTCTAACTTTCACACACAACATGCACCAGCTCAGATGAGTGTGTGAAAGTTAGAATGCGACAGCTCAGACTGTGAATTACAGGATTTATAATCTTTCATAACTTTAGAAAAAGCATTTATAACTTTCCACACAAGTTCACTTAAGTCCATGCTGAATTCTTATGAGAAAGACGTGATCCATAAACGTGATAAAGCAATGAGTTTTTGTCAAAACTGCTGAATATTCACTTTTTAATTTTCCTAACTTAGTTCTATAATTGTAGAAATCTATTCCCCACTATACAGAAGCAAATACATTTTTATTAAAAAAAAAAATATTAAGAACTATGACAATTTCCAAGAAATATAAGTGATAAAATCATACATATAGTATAATATTTTATAATAGCAATAAAACTAATTGATTTAATGCTTTATTGACCTATATTTTAATACACTTAGTTATGAGGGCTTTTTTTAATGGGTGGTAAGTTTAAGCTAATAAACATACAGAAAAATAGATAAAAGAAAATGATGCTCACTTGGATAATTATTATGCCTTGTATTATTATTAATAATATAATAATATAATTAATAATTAATGGAATTTAAAAAGAGAGAAATAAATATACACAGGCAGTGAGTGTAACTATAGTGCTGTATAGTGTAATAATAAATAATTTGATGTCATTATAATACTTAACACCTACTAGTAAGAATGAATTAATTAAAATATGAATATATGATATATTGCATTGTGTTTTATTGTGATTTTTAATGCTGACTCAATTTATCAATTCCTCAAGGTATGTTTATTTTATTTTATTTTATTTTAGCCATTAACAGGAGCTGTTACGGTACAAATTATTACTATTGCAGGAATTATTTCAAGAAAGAGAGAAAAAGAAATAAAAAAAAAAGAATAAAGAGAGTGTGTGAGCTGTAATTGTCATTGTGTCAGTGTGAAAGACTGTTATTTGGTATTCTGAGACCCCTAATTTTCCACCCACACACTCCTTGTCCTCCTCCATTGCAGCTTTATTCTTCCTCCTTCCTGCCTTTCTTCTGCTTCTTATCTACTTTTTTTTCTTCTGGAAGCGTCTGAACTGACTCTGAATGGCCAGAGCTGCTTTCTCCGTCTCCGGCGCGTCCAGGTCAATGTCAATTTCTTCCTCACCATCCTGAGTTGGGGGTTTAGACACCTTTTCCACAGGGGCTTTATATAAAAAATACATATTTACCACATTATGTGACCGAGTTTTAAATGTAGTATCTTAAATGTAAAAACAAGATTTGTGATAACTTTGCAAATCTATTAAAAAGAAAAAAATGAAATATCACATTGACTTAAGTATTCAAACACTTAATGGCTTGGTTTTTGCTCTAATATGCATTTTCAGCTGTTAGACCTTATATAGACAGGTGTGTCCCCTTCCAAATCATGTCCAATCAACTGAATTTGCTACTGTATTTGCTGGACTCCAGTCAAAGTGTAGAAACATCTCAAAGATGATTCAGAGAAATGGGATGCGCCCGATCTAAATTTCAACTGTCATAGCAAAGGGTCTGAACACTTATGTCAATGTGATATTTCAGTTTTTTCCTTTTAAATAAATTTGCAGAGTTATCACAAATCTGGTTTTTGCTTTATGGGGTATGGAGTGAAAAATGTGAAAAAAAAATCATTTAAAGCATTTTAGCATAAGGCTACAACATAAAAAAAATGTGAAAAAATGAAGGGGTCTGAATACTTTCTGAATGCACTGTAGTAGATGAAGTGTGTGTGTGTGTGTGCGCGTGTGTGTGTGTGTGGTGTTTACATTAACAGTGAAATCACACCTTTTTTCCCATCATCCATCAGCTCCTTGGTGCTGATGTGAGTTTCTGAGGAACCAATCTGCGAAAGAAAAAATTCCAAAATTCACATAAACCTTTTTTCCCAGTAAAGATGTGCACATTATTATAAGCATGCCTATGGATTTGTTCCAGACCACACTCTATTCACTATAAAGTGCACAAAACTAGTGAGTGAAAGCAAACTAGAAAAAAAAAAAAAAACTAGCTAACTAGCAAGAGGAAGCAAATTAACAGGCAAAAGCTATCCTACAGAATTAGAGATAATCTGTAACTGTGAAGTCAAGCTAGTAACTATAAGCTAACTAGCAAAAAAAAAAAGTAAGCAAATTAGCAAAAGTAAAGCTAAACTAGCAAACAATTGCAATATTGTACGCAAAGGCTACTGAAGGTATCTAACCCACTGAATTGACAGATAACTAGCAAAAGAAAACAAATAAGCAAGCAAAAATAATAACCTTAAATATTACGCTACCACAGTGACCACAGCATAATGGACAGGTGCAATTGTGAAATCCCACAATGCAATATAAAGGTTAGTGTCCCACTTGCAGAATATCCAATGCATATCACAATGCATTGTGTGATAGTAAATAGGTTGTGTTGTTTGGGACATGCCCACAGTGAATTACAAATGGTTTGTTTTCTAGATATACATTCCCTTTACATTGTGGGCAGCATTAAAGCTGTGTGTGTGTGTGTGTGTGTGTGTGTGTGTGTGTGTGTGTGTGTGTGTGTGTGTGTGTGTGTGTGTGTGTNCTCTGAGCTTCTGTCTGTCTCTTATCTCACTCTGAGCTTCTCTCTGTCTCTTATCTCACTCTCTGAGCTTCTCTCTGTCTCTTATCTCACTCTCTGAGCTTCTCTCTGTCTCTTATCTCACTCTGAGCTTCTCTCTGTCTCTTATCTCACTCTCTGAGCTTCTCTCTGTCTCTTATCTCACTCTCTGAGCTTCTCTCTGTCTCTTATCTCACTATCTGAGCTTCACTCTCCTGTGTCTTCTCTAATGCTGCCTACTCTGTAGATGAATGTATAAGCATGTCATTATTCTCTAACAACGAAATGTGTAATCATGTACAACTTGTCATGGTAGAAGCAGAATAAAACAAGATAAAGCACTCCACGTACAGTGGTTATGTTATGAATTCTGATTGTTTACAAGGTGCTGTAACAGGTCTGTAACAGCAGCTCTGACAATAGTGCAGCTGCAAATCACAGGTTTATATTAATGCGCTCATCCTAATACATTACTGTTTCTATAGTAACAGCTCATTCACAGGGACTTGTACAGCAAACGCTCCACATATACTGATTAAAAAAATGAGTGCAATCGCCGATATGGTGAAGGTTTCTGGAAGCAGTTTATGTAACAAGTATAGAAGGAGTCTCCATTGTCATCTCGTTTGTAACAGTCAGAGGTAAAGCTGTATGTTTTTTTGCCCTCATTAAAAGAATGTGTCACACACACACACACACACACACACACACACACACACACACACACACACACACACACACACACACTTCACTTTACTTNACACACACACACTTCACTATACTTTTGTTTGTGTAAAGCTGCTTTGAGACAATGACCTTTGTAAAAAAAAAAAAAAAGCGCTATACAAATAAAAATGAATTGAATTTGTTAATAAATGAAAAATTGTAATTGTCGGTAAATTGGTGTGATGTAAGAGATGTTAAGGAAAATAATCAACTTCAGTGTGGTAAAGGAACTGCTGTTTCATCACATTATTTTACTATAACAGCACCACACTCCTGGTTTACTCCTTAGACATGGGCATATACACAGTGTAATTTTATGTTTCATGCTACTTTTTGATTCAAAGTAGGGCATGGGACTATAATTGGCTCTTTTTTTTTATAATAATAAATATGTAACATTGGAATAAAAAGGGGGAAAATGAGGGCGGCAGAGCTAATCCAGGAAGAAACATCACACAGTTGCACTTTCACAGCCTCACACATTTTACACACACACACACACACACACACACACACACACACACACACACACACACACACACAAACACACACTCCATCTGCTAATTAACCAAGCTCATTTCAGCAAGGTCAAGCCACCTGGGAGCTGCTGAGTAACTGACAAATTGGAAGGAGAGCCAAAGCTAATTTAATATCCTCTTAATCTGTTTAGGTTTAATCCTAACACAAATCCTAAAGAAGAACTACACATGCAGTTTGGCCCAAAATTAAATATACACAAAGTTTCACGTCATCCCAAATGTAGTTGGTCCACCAAGACATGATTTATGTTTGAAGGTTGTGTGTGTTTTATTCCTCTTACACCACAGTGGTTTGGCAACAATTACATGTATGATTTATGAATGAACAACACGTCTTATGCTTATCCATTTATATTTAAAACCTATTTTCTCTCTCTTGATGTTTATAAGATAAAAAAGACGCTGCAAGAAACGGCAAAGCGTAAACACCTCTGTCCTGAAGATGTCGGAAAACTTAAAGTTGCAGCTTTACCTCTGACTGTTACAAATCGCTGACGCTGAAGACTCCGTTCATAAAAGTTACATAAGTATCTACAGAATCATATCAACAAATACACATTTTTGAAAATCCATTTATATGGAGCATTTACTGTACAAGTTCCTGTGAATGAGCTGTTGCTACTGAAACAATAATATATTAGAATGAGCGAATTAATATATATATAAACCTGTGATTTGCAGCTGCTGTTGTAAACAATTAATCCTAGATACTAAATAATCTGCTTTAAGATGAATAATGGAACACTAGCTCTAAAGTTGAGTTTTATTTCCATGGCTTCAATTACATTTAATATGCAACAAGGACTATATAGAAATACATAAATACAGACACTGAACAGAAATCATGAATGAAAATATGGACAGACTAATGATAACAAGGTTATGGTAAGTCACTTTGGACTTCAGTGCTTTAAACCAAAATAGAATACACTCACCTCACTCATACTTGTGTAAAAATGTCTCGTCAGTCCTTAATGCAGGAATCTGGAATTGAATTTTTCCGATAGGATCAAATGGAAGATAGATGAACACACACCTTCACAGCTGATGTCCTGGTGTGTGTGTGTGTGTGTGTGTGTGTGTGTGTGTGTGTGTGTGCGTGTGTGCATGCATATGTGTGTGTGTGTGTGTGCATGCATATGTGTGTGTGTGTGTGTGTGTGTGTGTGTGTGTGTGTGTGTGTGGGCTGATATTCTGAGAGGATAAACGTACACTTCATCACAAAACACACGCCCCCTATTCTCTTCTCGCTCTCCTCCTTTTCCCTCTCCCTTCCTACTCAGTCAGCGTGTGTGTGTGTGTGTGTGTGTGTGTGTGTGTGTGTGTGTGTGTGTGTGTGTGTGTGTGTGTGTGTGTGTAAAATGTTTGTTAGAAGAGATGAAATGTGATTCACACTTTAACATCTTGATTTTGTCTGCATTATATTACAAGGATAAATATCAGGAACAATGTGATATTGTTTTGAGCCACCACCATCCCCAGAACTCCTTCACTGCTCCTCATCACAGTGATAGAGAACAGTTCATCCAAACTTAGTTCTTCCCTCAGTTGGTGTTGTGATGATGATGATGATGATGATGATGATGGTGGTGGTGGTGGTGGTGGTGGTGGTGGAGAGAGCTGTCCAGCACGTCACTCAGCTGTTCAGGTTAATTGAGATATGGTGACTGTGAAGATGAGATAATGTGATTTACATTAAACCATAAACCATTCAGTTAGCCTTTAGACGGGGACAGGGTCATTCTGGAAGAGACCGCTCCCATCAAGATGGAAAGCTTTCATCATAGGATAAAAGGGATCAGACGAATTACAGGAGGGATTTGCAGTGACATTTTGAGTGGAGCCAAATCATTACAACAAAATAAATACACTCCCCCAACTGCATAACAGAGCCACCAAGTTTTTCTTTACACAATAAGCTACAGCAAACAAGGTGATAGCAAGAAACACCCAAGACAAAATAATCATAAGGAAGAGCAACTAAACACATAATAAACAGAAATATACCCAACCTGAGAAGTGAAACATAGGACATGACTAACTGGATTTTCATGAACATCACATCCTGTTGGGAAAATGCTCCAGTGAACAATTTTTTAATGCATTTTTCAGGAAAAGAGGCCCGATGGGATTGGTGGATTAAAATAATGATGTGATGGTTTGCATATAGTACTCTAACATGATACGGGATGGAGAACACCTTTAGCTACAGACACTGTGAAGGCACCAAACATAAAACGCACTACTATAGATGCTCTTTTTGCACCTGAGTGAAATCAAAAATGAAAAAATTAAGGTTCTTTATGCCACAGAAAAAATATGCACAAACATTTTTTTGTCCAAAGGAGTTGCCCCTTTTGTCCATTCTATTGCCTGTAAGTCCTATCGGATCCAACAGGGCAAAACATGGAGTGATGCTCAGGCTCACTGCCAAGCCGACCACACCGATTTGGCTAAAATCTGTAGCAATGATGACATGGTACAACTTCAGAATTAAGCACAGAGACAAAAGTTTATTTCCAGCGCTTGAATTAGACTCGACAATCACGTGTGCTTAATATGGTCTGAAACCTGTGCTTAATTCATCTCTTATTTCCTATTATAAGATTACAATAAACCAAATATATGATTAGTAATCATATTTATAGACATTTTTACTAATTTCAAGCTTGAAATAGTCCTGTTCTATTGGTACATAATTTTTCTCATTTTAAACAATTATTTCTAGCAAAATTTTCTGCTAATATAAAAAGAAACATTTAGGACTTCTACAAACATACTGAATAATCTTCCTTTTTATTTATAATAGATGTATATAGAATTATTATATATTTAAAGTCATGCCCTGTGAGAATGCTAGTATGTTAACATCACTGTGCTGAACATAGCAATGTCATAAAACATTTGAGCAATCCATAAAGAAGACCACAAACTAGCACAGCTGACCTTTAGCAACTTAGCACAGACCATTACACGAGTTTAAAATAAGCTGCTGTTGAATTCCGGATTGCGATTGGTCAGAAGGTGTCGATTCATTTTCTATAACAGCAGCTCTGACAGTAGTGCAGCTGCAAATCAGAGAGTAATCACTCAGTATTTTACTAGAACAGCAACATACACAGTGACTTATTCCTTACATAATAAATGTCATCATTCATTTGCAGACATCTGAAACATCCCACAGTTCTTTTTCTATTCTATTGAGATGAAATGTTTTAACTAAAGCCTACATTAAGCAATTAAATTGGCAGTGTAAGAGAATTCAGTTAACTTGGATATTTACACCAGAAAGTGTTAACCATATATTTCTCAGTGATCATAGACAGAAACACTGATGGTAACAGGTACATATGTGTCTCTACACAAACGAAGTGGCATGACGCTCAGAGCTCAGAGCTACTGCACAGAGGTTTACAGTACAAAGAATGAAACAGAATTCTCAAATTCCTTTTTTTTGGGGAAAAAAAAAACCCTTCACTAATCTATTTGTATGTTTGGATTGGTCTGTTGTGATCAGACCAGACCATTTTTTGTCCATTGTGTGGACTCCTGAACAACCTGATAATAAACTGTCAGACGAAAACTGTTGTTATTTACAAAACAGTCAGGCGTCTGATGCACCAACTCTTAAAAACTTTAATCTCCTTTTATAATGTAATGCTTTCGTGTGTATGTATATGTATTTCCACTTCCAGTAATCACAAAAAAATGCAAATCATAAGAGTGATGGTCAAGTCTGATCAGGATGGATGTAGTAAAGGTGGCCATCTTGGAGAAGGTGAGCAGGTCATCCTCCACTGAGCACGCTTATCATGTACAGTCCCTTCCTAATTATTTCCTAATTGTTTCTTTTTTGTTTTTTTTTAGAAACACCTGAAAACACCATCACAATGATATTTATCTCAAGGTCACAACAGGCCACAGCTTTATATCCCTGTAAAACCTCAGCCTAGCCATAACCCCAAGGATCACACAGGACTCAGCTGGTGGAAGCTACATCACCCCTAAACTCTGGAGAAGTGAACCAAAGAATGTAAGGAAGGCTCTAAAGCAGTTTATAAAACTTATTTGTTTTATCTGTCCTATTCAGAGTTTATAGGTCTTTACATTTTTTTATGGATAAATGTTTTTTTAGCATTTTTTAGCCATTTCTAAATGTTATTATTATTATTATTATTATTATTATTATTATTATTATTATTTGACTTTATTTCATATCCACTGTGAAAAAAGTTACAAATCCCATTTCCAGAAAAGTTGGGACATTTTCTAAACTGCAATAAAAACATGACTCTGTGATTTGTTAATTCTCTTGAACCTTTATTTAACTGATAAAAATACAAAGGAAAGATTTCCCAATGTTTTCACTGACCAACTTAAATTTTGTTGCTCTTCTTCTTCTTTCAGCTGCTCCGGTTAGGGGTCACCGCATTTGATTTGGCACAGTTTTTACACAGATGCCCTTCCTGATGCATCCCTCCCCAAATTTATCTGGGCCTGGGACCAGCATTGGGAGTGCACTGTCTTGTGCAAGCGCAGTGGCTGGGGTCAGCCAAAACATTAAAAGTAATTTCTTTGTACTTTTGTCAGTTAAATAAAGGTTCAAGTGAATTTATAAATTGCAGATTTTTATATATATTGCATTTTAGAAAATATCCCATCTTTTCCAGAAACGGTATGTTTGTATTTGTGACTTACTGTTTTATTAAAATAAATTCAAATAAACAAAATATAATGTTGATGTCTCGGCTGCTTCCGTCAGGAGTCGGCACAGTAGATCACCTTCCATTGTCCGCATATTGATTTAGCACAGGTTTTACACCAGATGCCCTTCCTGGCACAACCCTCCCCATTTATCAGGGCTTCAGACTTCACTTCAGTCATGGCCTAATGGTTAGAGAGTCGGCCTTGTAACCCAAAGGTGAACCTGACCAGCAGGGTGGTTGTAGGTGGGGGGAGTGAATGACCAGCGCTCTCTTCCACCCTCAATAACCTTGAGCAAGGCACCGAAACCCCAACTGCGCCGCAGCAAAAAAGGCTGCCCCCTGGTGTGTGTGTGTGTGTGTGTGTGTGTGTGTGTGTGAGAGAGAGAGAGAGAGAGTGATGCAAAGCACAAATCCTGAGGATAGGTCACCATACTTGGCTACATGTCACTTCACTCAACTCACAAGACTGAGATCAAGAGTCCCAGCTAGCTGGACATCCATTTTCTCAACCGCTACCGGGGAGCCTGGAGCCTATCTCAGGGGACTTGGGGCACAAGGTAGGGGACACCCTGGATGGGGTGCCAACCCACCGCAGGGCACAATCGCACACATATTCACTCACTACGGACAATTTAGAGATGCCTACAACGCATGTCGTTGGACTGGGGGAGGAAACCAGAGTACCAGGAGGAAACCCCTGGTACACAGAGAGGACATGTAAATTCACAGGGTGGAGGCTTAAAAAAAAAAAAGAAGAAGAAGAAGAAGAAGAAGAAGAAGAAGAAGAAGAAGAAGAAGAAGAAGAAGAAGAAGAAGAAACACAATAGAAGTAGATTATATAAATTGTGATTCTTATTTCAAATGGATTTTATAACTGTTTAAGAAGTTATTTAATGGTAGGCTCTGTACTTGTTGAATTTCAGGTGTGGATTATTGGAATTCTTTTTTCTCCTTGAGATAAAAGTTAGTTTAGTTTATTTTTCTGCTTTTTTTATTCATCATTTCAAGTTTATTGTCTGAATTTTGTAATCATAGTTTTCAAAAGCTGAATAAAGATATTCTTTGAAACAAAAAAATTTCAGCTGGTATACAATTTCATATTGGAAAATACTGAAATCAAGGAAAACTGGTCTATTTTTAATTTTGTTTCCATTAATGTGACTCCAAAAACAAGAAATGTCTTTTATAATATAGTATAAAGTTTCATTTAACTAAGATTTTATTCCGTCTAGCATTATAACCATAACTTAGTTTTTCTGCTATAAAATAAGACTTCTGCTTGATAAATTTCCTTTGCTAAAGTTTCAGTGACTAAGAGGTGTGTGTAACGGGCATAAAATCACTTTTAAACAGAATTCTCTTTAAAACAGATATTTTGACAAGCCGTGGTTATTCTATTAGATTTTCCTGTAATAAATTTCCAAATAATAACTGATGAAACAGCCAAAATGGCAAACAGACAATATTACACATGCACACAATGCAGTTATGGGGTTACTGTTTAGTGTGTTGTACTGTGATTTCTCAGCAAGTGAAATGTACTGAGTTTTCTTTTCTTTAAATTAGATATTTAGATATTTCGATCCTCTAGTTTCACAAAGCTGATGTTAGAGAATGTTACCTAGAGAAAGTTAGCTAGTTAGCCATCTGTGTAGAACAGGGGTGTCCAACCTTATCCGGAAAGAGCCAGTGTGGGTGCAGGTTTTCATTCCAACCAAGCAGAAGCCAC
>JAKKZN010000004.1:21231322-21243105 GCA_033441825.1 Pangasius elongatus
TTAAGATGAATTACAGACATGGCAATTACTTAATGTTATGTGATTAAACAATAATGTATAAGTGTGGCTAAGCCACATTGCTTACCTAAAATAGAACATTGATGTGGCGCTTCAGGGTAACCATACACGGGGGGGGGGGGGGGGGGGGGGGGGGGGGGGGGGGGGGGGGGGGGGGGGGGGGGGGGGGGGGGGGCGGGGGGGGGGNGCAGCTAATGGCACTGCATCATTTAGGTCAATCTGAACAAGGAATTCAGGAAGTCCCAGTGCTTCTATCTGAAATGATCTCATCATGAGCTTATCATACCAGGCCCTATGGGTCTTCACTACAAAACCAACAGTGTGCTCAATAATAACAATTTGGTGTATTTGCACAAAATCAGTGAGCCCTGCAGTAGAGCCATGGGCCAGAATCATACCAGTGAGATATTTTGTTTTATAACAGAATACTGTTTTAGCCAACTGCACTGATGTCTGGTTGGGGAATCTGCTGTGTGTTGCTTCCTGTACAGTACTGTGCAAAAGTCTTTGGCACATGTAAAAAAAAATGCTGTAGAGCAAAGATGCCTTCAAAAATACTGAAATTAAATGTTTCTACATTAAAAAATACTATAAAGAGCAGTAAACAGGAATAAATGAAACAAAGTCAATATTTGGTGTGACGATCCTTTGCTTTAAAAAAATAAAAATAATAATCTCAGGTGCAGTGTGTGCAGTTTTATAAGGAAATGAGCTGTAAGTGTTACTGAGCATCTTACAGAAGCAGCCGCAGCTCTTCTGGAGACTTTTACTCGCTTCTTATTTCTGCAGTAAAACCCAGCAGCCTTCATTCTGTTTTTTTTTTTGTCTGAAAAGTCGTCTCTTATGTCATCTGCTGCTTTCTTTACTGACATACAAACATCTTTCTGTAACATTTAATTTTGTGCTGGAAAACTAATGTTTGGAATCTAAAATGTTTTTGTACTGAATCAATAATGTAGACATCATAAAATAAAAATCTATAACAATTTTGTACTAAAAACAAATAGGTTGCCTAAGACTTTTGAACAGTACTGTATATCGACCTTTAACAAATCCAAAGGCACAACAGAAGCATGTGACACAGAGAGGGCTGGTTTCGTAAAGCGACAGTTCTTACTGATAAGCCATTAACAGCTGATGTTTCACTGCAAGAGACAGCAAAATGCTCCTGAATGCCGTACCACATTTTCAAAAAACTGTGTTTTCCCTCAAAATGGATCGTCCACATATCTACAAGGAGACCAAAGGCTTTTATCACATCTGGATAATGCTCAATAAAATGATGCTTTGGTATCAATTTCTCCATTGGAAAAACATCCAAAATGTCTGTGCTCAGAAATGTACATATGCCTTGCAGAATCTACAGCATGTTAATAATTTAAAATAAAATAAGAAAGATGGATGATCAGCGACTGTTTTTATGTTTTGTGCTAGTTGTTCATGAGTCCCTTGTTTGTCCTGAGCAGTTAAACTGCCCACTGTTCTTCCTAAAAATCCTCCAGGTCCTGCACATTCTTTGCATCTTCTGCATATTTGATCCCTTTCCAACAGTGGCTATATATATATATATATATATATATATATATATATATATATATATGGCTACTGAGATCCATCTTTTCACACTGAGGACAACTGCTGGACTCAAACACAACTGTTAAAAAAGGTACAAACATTCACCTTCAAGAAGGCAACACACTACATTAAGAGGCAAGGGGATGTACATTTTTCAACAGGATGATCAGTGGATTTTTTTTCATTTAGTACTGCAATCCAGAAGCTACATAAGATATGTTTCCCAGACGATATATTTACGAACCTAGAAATGACTTTTGGCAAAGTTATATCACATTTATATCACATTTTCCTGCAAAGACCTGATGAATTTAAAGGTGTTATCGAAATGGCCGTAAGACATGGAGAGTCATCTGATGATGTTTAACTAGTTTTATAGAAAAGTGTTGAAACATCGAAGCTTTCACAGGTCAGTTTCTTTTACATGTCTTTTGTTGGCAGGGACGTAAAACCCTTTTTCTTCAGTTAACATTGTTAACATTGTTAACATTGTTAACGTTCTCTGCTATACACAACACGAAAACTAGTTGTTTTCACTTCTACAATTGCTCGTTTACATTTCTTCAGTACATTAGCATTAATTGTAATGATTCTTGTCATTCACATACAAAAGTATGTTGTTCTAAGTTAGTATTCTTTAACGTACCTTTTGTTAGTTGGCAAGTAAAACGTTTCATTTTGACAAAGCTTTACAAAAGTAACATTCTCTGCTATACACAATAGTTATCAGGTTTACAATTGTTTACTTATTCTATATGACTGAATATGTATGACGCCATTTTGTACATGTACAGGTGTCATGTGAAATTCGGTACAACTCATGTTTAAATGTTTTTTAATGGCCTCTGCAGATTAAATTTCAGACATTCAGTCTTTGTGTTGTCGGCAGGCCTTCAATATACTGAACCAAATTGTTGATTTTACTGTTTTCACCATCGCAGGAGCCAGTTGGCACTGAATTTCAGGGACTTGAGCTCCTCTTCTGATACGCTTTCAAACATCTCTCAGTCTGCTCCAAACAGTTCCAGGTTCTTGAATGTATTACAGGAAGCAATTATTTTCTACTTTATGCAATCAACAACAAAAAATTGAAAACACAGCAAAAGTATATAGAGATTAAAAATTATTGCTGCAAATCCTCCTCATCCTGGTTTTCACCAGAGTTCTGCATGGATCCTAAAACCTACAGCTGGTTAGGGTTGAGTCCGTCTTCAGATTGTAATGAGAAATTGTCCCAGCCTTCAAAAAAAAAAGGGTGGAGATCACGCTATAGGCGTGGGAGGAATACATAATGTGTACAAATCATATGAAGAGAATTTGATAAGTTCAACAAGCCATCTTCCTCAAGCCTGTGAGGAATTTCATAATACAGCTGTGTTACACTGAGCCAGACTTCTTACCACAGATGTTCAGTTCTAAAGGAAAAGAAAATCAACAAACAAAAGGGTTAGGTTAGCCCAAAATGAAGATTTGGGTATCATGTATTCACATTAATGTTGTTCCTACTTCAGTGGAACACAAAAGGTGATATCAGGCAGAATGTTAATCAGTCACAATTTACTTGCTGCATCTTTTCTTTTTTCTATACAATGAAAGTGAATGGTGATTGAAGCTAATATTTTGCTTAATATATTCTTTGGTGTTACACGGAATAAAGGAATTTCATAACGGTTTGAAACAATGTGAGGGTGACAAATTAAAATTCCTAACTTGCTTTTTAATCATTTGAATCATTATAACAGAATCTTTATAAATCTTCTCATCCAAATATATGACAATAAGATGCTTTATTTAAAATGGCCTTTGCAATGAAGCTCCCTCTTCCAGTGCCTTTTATGCTGAATATGATTTTTGCAATTCCCACATTTTCCACACCTTCATCACCCCTGACCCTAAATCAAGAAAAAAAAAAAAAACTTCATGGCAGCCATCATGAGAACCAAATACATGAACAGGTGTCACTGAACATTAACAGACACTCCACATACTGAGATGGGTCACTGGTAGGAGAATAAATGGGTCAAACTGTAATTTATCAACTGTAGAAAAGGAAGTCCCACCTACTAAATTAAAGAGCTATATAAATAGTATTCTACTGTGTCATTAAACACCCCCAGCCAACTTATTTGTAGCAAAACTAGTTTATACCACTTACCTTACCATAGTTTTGCACAGACTTGATAGAGAAGTGCTTGAAAGATTGTTAGATGCTGGTTCCAGGTACATTATCTATATAACGACAAAGATACATTAATAATATGCAACTATATATTACATAAAATAAAAGGGAAAACTCACCCAAAGATGAAAATTCTGTCATCATTTACTCACCCTCGTGTTGTTCCAAACCTGTATGCATTTCTTTTTCTGCGGAACACAAAAGAAGATATTTTGAAGAATGTTAGTAACCAAACCGTTTTGGTGCCCATTGACTTTCATTGTATGGACCAAAAAAAAAAAACCCACTGACACATTTCTCAAAATATCTTCTTTTATGTTCTACAGAAGAAAGAAAGTCATACAGTATTGGAAGGACATGTGACACAGGTGAGTGAATGATGACTATTTTATTTTTTGGGTTAACTATCCTTTTAATGCATAATTATGAGACTACACATTATTGCAGTTATCTAGTATTTCGCTTGTATCCGTCTATCCCACCAAATATGATGACGTTGTACCTTAAAAGAAAAACAAGTTAAAACAATGTACACAAACAATATACTGTATATGATTATACTTATTATTCCTCAATAATACATACAAGAAATGCACAATCACCTTATGAGTTTGTGATTTATCTGACAATGCACCCCAACTGTGTCATCCTTTCTAAAATGCCAGGAACGTTAACTCTTTATCATGGACTCTTTCATTCAGCTCCACTGAACTGTGAGTCCGTCTGCTTGCAGGCAACCTTTTACCACCCTAAACCCTGCATTTGGTACTCTTCTTTTGATGGCCAATTCCTGGTCAGTAAGGGTGCTATATGTACCTTTTTTTAGATAAATCTAGTTCATGCATTTGGCAGAAGATGGTTGATTCCTAAAATGTTCGCAATACAAGAGATTTGTACAGCCATGTCAGTGAGTCGGGACAGCAGTTCCTCAGAAACATGTACCTGGGCCAGACTCGTCCACCAACAAATTCTCTAATTAGAATTGGGGACATCTCTTGGGCAAGAGCTGAGTGGATTTTCCTTTCTAGAATCAGAAGGGTCTCCAAAATGTCATTGGGCACCTCGGAAATAGTAAAAAGGAAGTAGAAAGTAAAAACTTCCTGGTTTATGATGTACTGGAAATAGTCCAGGTCCAGCTGATGCCCATCTAAAACTCCACTTATTGTTGAACTGAGGCATTCTAGTAAGTGTGTCATCAGTGTTCCCTGTGAAAGACATAAGAATTCTATATGCTAAATTCAGACTGTTTAAATCAGCATGATAAACAATATACAGATAAGCAATAAACTACAAGTCCTGGTTAAAGTTATGGCGTTTTTAGACATGACACGCAGTGACACGTGTAAAGCCTGCTCACATCTCACTAGGTGAACTTCAGGACCATGCATGCGCAGCGTGTGTGATTGATTTCTTCTACTTCTTCTTTTTCAGTTTATTGGCAGTTGGCAGACCAGCTTTTTGTGCATTACTGCCACCAACCAAACTGGAGTGTGGAGCGTTGATGGGAAATGAGAATTATTACTCTAATAAAAAAATAATTAATAAAAATAAAAGAAATAACTGTATTCTTGAATCAACTCCTGTTGCTTTTAAAAATCCCACAACTGCACCTTTAACTGGTATTCTCCAATGTTTTTTAGCCAGAGGAGTTTCAAATGACATTATATTCATTTCCATTTCCTGCAACTTTGTCTGTAATGCTTGCCTTTCATTATTACATGCTGTACAGTGTAGAAGGATGTGTTCAAGATTTTCTAGATCATTGAACGTACTGCATATCCCTGTAGGATGCTTATTGATTATATGTAAATTGACATTTAACCCTGTTTGTCCTGTACGGAGTCTGGTAATTATTGCTTCTTCCTTTCTTCTTGATACTGTCAAATCTCCTGCCAGATGTTATTTACCGCTTTACTAATACAAGTCTTGGCTTCTGATTTGCTCATATTGATGGTGATCTCTGCATTATTGCCTTTAAATGAGTTCTTTGCCAGTTTATCTACCACATCATTGCCCTCCACCCCTACATGTGCAGAAACCCAAAAAAATTTATGATTTATGTATCCTATACAAAAATGACAAGATTTCAAATATAATATCTTGTCTTCTATCAGAATGGCCAGATTGCAAGCTTTTCCAGGTTGCCAGTGAATCTATACATTTAGCTCCTCTCTCAACATTCATTTCCTCCACCCACTGAAGAGTGAGGAGATATGCAACTAATTCAGCAGTAAATACCAATAAGTTGTCTGATGTTCTCTTTCTGATGGATACCTGATATTTGCTAACAAAAACGGCTGCTCCAGTTTTCCCTGAGACTGGATCTTTTGATCCATCTGCAAAGATATGTATCATGTGGCTATACTTTTTTCCAATGTACTGCTCAACAACGTATTCTTCTGATACTAGCTCATTTTCCTTAGTTTCTTGGAGTAAATGAATGTCAATGCAAGGCCTTGGAAACATCCACAGTGGAACTGCGGGCAATGGCACAGTTTGACTATAGCTCCTATGGTCCAGTCCCATTGACTGGGCTAGCCTAGTCCCTATCCATCCCAGACTCTGGCTTTTGCCTCGAGTATGCTCCCAGCACTCATCAAACACAGACTTGGTAGGGTGTAAATCCTTGTGCCATTTTAATAATACCCAATAAACCATAGACAGTTGTTGGCATCTCTGTGTTAGCATCATTCCACCCATCTCCACTTACAGAGCTGCTTCTGGAGATGTTCTGAAAGCTCCACAACATATTCTAAGTGCCTGAGTCTGCACTGCATCAATTTTCTGAAGAACTTGGTTTATTGCTGTCTGAACTTTGTTAGCAATACATACCACATTCCTCTCTTCCACAGTGCTCCATCGTCAGTATACAATGATCTTCCCAAATTAGTTTCTACCTGATTAAAGATATCATTCATCATGATATTAAACAAGAGAGGACTACAAACAGTTCCCTGTGGTGTCCCATTTTCAATTTGATATGGGCTACAGCATGATGTTCCCACCCTAACTTGAATTGTCCAATACCCAATTATAAGCTCTACGTCTGATACCCAAAGATTTCATTTGAATTAAAAGATCATCTTTCCACAGCATATCATATGCTTTTTCTATGTCAAAAAACAGCTATGACAGTTTCTTTACACATCTCTGCCTTACTTATATCAGATTCTAAGCAAAGCCCTGCATCCATTGTAGTGCGGCCACAATGGTGTGGAGAAAAAAGCCCTCTATTTTCAAAGTAATACATTAATCTATTAACTAATCATTCTTTCTATGAGTTTACACAAATTCGAAGTTAATGCTGTTGGTTGGTAACTAGTTGATCTTTACCAGGTTGAAATAATTACTGAGTATTTCCATGATGTGGGTTATCCACACTTTGTTAAGTACTTCCAATATAACTGTAAGTGCCTCATCAGAGAGATGTTCAATCATGCTATAACATATCTTGTCTTCACCAGGAGATGTCTTCTTTGCCCTAGAGATAGCTGTTTTAAGTTGAAATAAAGAAAAGTTAACATCTAATTAGCTTTCATTTGTGCTACATTTCCCCAATACTAAGATTCTCTACTTTTTCTAGTCTTTTGCCAATATTTCTGCTTTTTCTTCATTTGAAATTGCCACCTCCTCTCCATTATAGAGAGCAGGGGTATTACTATTCTGTCTAATACCTCCCATCACCCTTATCATGCACCATATATCTGAGTTTCCCATCCTACAGTATTGCAGAATTCTCTCCAGCAACTTCGCTTTGCAATTCTTATAGTTTTTCTGACTATCGCTTGTGCCCACCTATAATCAATTAGATCTGGAAATGAGTGAGATGCTTTTACCTTCCTAAATGCGCTGTTCCTGTTTCTCACAGCTATTCTACACTCATTATTCTATACTCACTACCTAATGTGGAGTGATTCATGATTCTCTAGGTACTCCTTCTTGCCATATCCTCAGAAACTACAATAAGGTCAAGCACAGATTTTCTTCCTTGTACTACATCCAGTCTAGTACCACTGCCATCATTAAAACATACTAATTTAGGTTCGTCCATCCCTTCGCCAATTATATTACCATTAAAATCAGTGAAAGCACTCCCCCACAGGGTATTATGGCATTAAATTCACCAGAACNCTCATTATCATTAGAACTCCCAATATTATCAAGTGTCTCTTTACTGAGTTTATTATTTTGTATATGTTTATAGAAATTGATAACAGTAATACTCCTGTTACCATACTGTACTTCTACAGATTACACGTCTAGCTCATTATTATTGAATTCCCTGACATTCATGCCTTGTTACCTACTCTATCCCCATTTCCTGATTTCCTATCCTTACGTATTACCTCATATCCTTGCAAAACAATAACATGATGTGGTTTGAGCCATGTCTCCTGTAAACATATAATATCTGGTTTCTGCTGTAAATCCTGAATAACATTTTTAGACGCTTATCCATTTGCAATAAGACTCCGTGCATTCCACTGAAGTATAACCAGTCCTTTCTTATTCCTTCCCTTCCCATACATTCCTTTTGTGCTAGTCCACCTTTGAGTGCTTTATTAATTGATTCTACTGTCTACTTTTAAGTATTTTTCTGCTGCTCTGTTAATAATCTTAATCCTTTCTGTTCTGCTGTTGTTTTGGGTTGAACAGTTAACCACTTTGGCTATAAAGGTCAGAAACTCTGTTCTATTCATCACTAAGGAATTTTTGGTAAGTCTGCATTGGTGTACTTCTTTCTCTTTAACTGTTGTTATGTTGTCAGAGCCTGATACTGGTGCGTTCTTAACTCTTTTGAGGGCCTCCACATATGATATTTCTTCTGCCATTTTAATTTTCTGCTCTCCAACTGCTCTTTTTCTAGCTTCACATCCTCCATAAGCAGCACTATGGTCACCCCCACAGTTGCATTACTGTTTTTTATCCCCCTCACCAAATACTCCATACTGACGTTCCCCTCCACATTTCCCACACCCTTGTTTATCTTTACATATTGCTGCTACATGCCCATACCTTTGACATTTATAACAAGAGGTGGTGGTACATATTCTCTTATCATGCAACTCATGCAACCAGCCATCACTCTAGACAGAGGATTTCTTCTCAGAAATGCAACAGTACTGATAAACTGTTCTTTTTCACTCTAACATATGGTAATCACTTAGCTTGAATCACTCTTGTCCCCGAAATGTTTTTCTTCATCTCTTCTTCAGACATTTCTGGTGATACTCCATAAATCACACCTTTCACCCATTTCCTCTCCTCCTATCTGACGCATTTGACTGTTTTCCCCGTCAGCGATTTTAATTGTAAAGCCATGTCACATTGTTTGCTATCTCTGCAAAACACTAACAGACTTCCATCATGTAACAATTTTGATGTTCAATAGTGCCCAACTTGGTCTTCAATGCATCAGTGACTTTTAAAGGATTTCAGGAGCCTGGTGATTCAAAATTTATTTACCCTATATTCCTCCCTCCTTTTTTTGTGCTTGCCTATTTGCTCTCTCCCCGTCACTATCCTTGCTGCAACTATGTCCACAAGATTTCTTCCTTTTTCCTTTCCTAGTAACTAAATTCCAGCCTACATCTTTCAAAGTTCCCTCTCCACCATCTTCCATCTCACTTCCCAATACATCATCACTTCCTGTCACCTCCGCTCCAGTCACAGCTCAGTGCTGCCAACCACCCTCTCGTGTGATCAAGTTATCTTCCACTCGTCTATTAATGCCTGTGACTGTGGTGCCATAATTTTGACACTCGATTATCATGTCTTGATTTGTACTCATAGGCAAGACTTCGTGCTCATAACCCAGTGGTAAAACCACATTTCATGTGTTTAAACTGAACCCAATTTTTGGTTCCCAGAACATACATTTTTAAGGTTTAGTTTTGGTTAGCCAGGAGTTTTCTGGCTATTATTACATTATTCTTAGATTTGCAAAACGTTCCCCTAACATTCTCCTAACCTCAGTTTTCATCATTTTATATATTCATACATTCATGCATCATTAATGAACAATCCATGATTTTCAACTTCTGATCAACTTCTACACTTGAAAAAAGCAGGTTAACTTCTTCCATCACTGTCACCTGCAAATGTAACAAAGGAATGAAAAAGGCAAAATAAGTTACATGGACATTAAATTAAACAATTAAATGAACAATTAAATAAATAAACTTCTACTTCTACTTCTACCCCTTTAATATCATGAAGTTTGTGCATGGCCGCTTCTAGTGGTCTGATGTTACACGCAACAGCAAAAAAAACTAAATCTTCTTGAAAATTAACACGAAAAGCAAACATGCACTGGATATTAAAACTTGTTTTGTGCATTTTGTCATAAATTTTCTCAGTGAAAGATAAAATACACTTAATCATCTGCAGTTTGGTTCTCCAATTAATTTATTCATTTTTAAAGAGGTTTATATATTTATACTGAAAACCAAGACAAATACATTGATTATAGTAGCTCAAGTGATTATAGCTTAAGTGAATTTTGATATTGACTTGAGCTGATATTTTAGTTTAAAAATATATACAAAACAGGCTGATATTATTTAATCAAAGCAGACTACTAGCATTAAGTATGCTAAAGTGCAATTATGCCACCTAAATCTTAAATTTTTTACATAGCTTTTGCACAAGCAAGTGATAAATATTCATCTCCTGTTGTTCCTCGAAACCTGTGCAGGGTTGTGTGCTGTTTCCTTCTACACAATAATTATTTCTTAACATAAGATCGTTGTGGCATGTAATGAGATAATTTGGTTTAATCACCAAAACAATGATCTTCCTTCAATTCAGTAGTTTAACAATCAATTAATTCAAAAAGCAATGTTTTTATTTATTTTAATCATTTAGTTATTATTTAATTTTATTGTTTAAACTGCTCTTAGGTGTAAATCAACAAATCATTTAGTTGACCTATTCAACTGGTTTGGGAATTATGTGTGGTTGTAAAGTATCGACATCAAAATTACATGCGATTACAAAAACTGTAAATGAAATGTAGGCCTATAGGTGATACACTGATTAGGCGTATGTATGATTCAGACATGAAGGAGTGAAGTTTGTTGTAGGAGAGAAAAAAAAAAGCAATCTGCCACAGACACTGACTTGGCACTCTCCACAATGACAAGGTTTAGTTAATGAGCATTACAGTGCATATAAAATGCATACTTTGCTACATCTTGGATACTTGTACACTTGAATCTATCCTGCATGTATTTGTTTGCATAACCATTTGATGCAAACACTGCACTTCTGTGATGCTCGGAAGACAAGACACAGCATCATTACAGCATCGTACAAAATCATTTTCTCACGCATGCATATGCACATAACTAACCGTGCAGTTGGGATTACTCATAACATTTCAGTTGCTTGACATGAAAATATTCTCAAATAAAATGGCAGAAATATTTGGTTGATATGCATGACCTCTGTTGTGACATATTGCTGGTTGAGCCGAGGAACACACAAACAAATAAAATAGACATACATGCTTTTTTTTTTAATAATGTTACAGTTCAACTTTTGCTTCAATATTTTTTTAAGTTATATTCGTTCAGATAGGCTTATAACACTAACAAACACCTTTATAATGTTATGTATAGCATAGAACTCTCTTGGAAACTGCAAGTTTGTTTCCATAAAATTTTTACAAGCAGTCAAATTCCAGTCGAGGGAATATTTTTTTCCCCCACATTACACATTTGTATTTACACCAAAGCCGTGTAAATATGAGAATGACTCCCAAGGTTTTTTAGACCAACAGTCTGTGCAGTATGGGACAGAATTTGAACAACAGCATGACCAACACGGCGATGAGGAAAGGAGAGTGTTTAAACAAGTGTTTGAATTTCTTTGGAAAAGTGTGTGCATAGCTAAAGCATATAGCTGGGAATGGTTGGATTTTAATGTTCTTCTCATTCAATTCAATTCAATTCAGTTTTATTTGTATAGCGCTTTTAACAATGGACATTGTCGCAAAGCAGCTTTACAG
>JAKKZN010000004.1:21243205-21258009 GCA_033441825.1 Pangasius elongatus
CCCCCCCCCCCCCCCCCCCCCCCCCCCCCCCCCCCCCCCCCCCCCCCCCCCCCCCCCCCCCCCCTGGCAGAACACGTGATGATGAAAATAAATCTCTTTCAAACATAAAAAAATCTTTATAAATGTTAAAGAAAAAAAAAAGAAAACAAAAAAGATGGTTAAATGCGTTAAACTGTTCAGTTTGAATCAGGGTCGGTGCACCTGACGTGATTTGACAATGAAACGTTATTGTTCTTATAATTTGAACAAAGATTTCTCCAAAACATGAACCATAATTGGTAATGTTTTTGCTCAGTTATCTGAAATCGAGCTTTGTGCGTGATTATATGGCGTGTAATGCGCGTCTCCGGGTCGCGCTGGAGCTCCTGAGGTAAATGACGACCGTTAGCCTGTTAGCTAAAGCCGTTATGTAGTGGAATGGAGAGGGCTCGCGCCGTGAGTGTGCGCTCGCGCGCGCCAGCACTATGTTTGAATTTCTCAGCGATTGAAGAAAAAAAAAACAAACAAAAACCTCGAGGCGCCTTTTCATGGACTAATGAATGAAATGAAAATATGAATGAAATATGGCTTGTTACGGCGTTGTTTTTGAATGAGCAGGGTCCGAAATGGAGTGCGAGGACGGACAGTTTCAGTGCAAGAACAAGAGGTGCATCCCGACTATATGGAGATGCGACGACGACGACGACTGCGCCGACAACAGCGACGAGGAAGACTGTCGTAAGTAGCGGAAATCGCAAGATGAGCCACTTCACCTGCTCACACCTGTACCTAGAACAACCCTGATATCCTAATATCCCTTAACCACAAGAAAGCCTTAGCTTATTGCTCAGTCACTCGTTTTAAAGCATGTTATATTGTTAATTAGATGAACTGATAACCAGGGAAATGACTCTCAGAAGGCAGGTAGGAATCAGGAAGTGACCCGGAAATGAGAAATGGTGTTTCTATTTGTCACTTAGTTTTAGGGACACCATTAACACGGGAAAAAAACATGCAGAAAATGTTTTCATTTCCATTTTATACTGCGTTACTTCCAGGTAAAAAAAAAATAAAAATTGATGACTCATCCTGTACTAGTCTTGCGTTCGTCCAATTAAATGATTTGTAGAAAGTGGGATGTATATGTATGTCCCGCCCCCAGGGGTGTGTCTCGCTCTGTGTTATCAGCTTGTTAGCAGTAAACATAGGAGTTTGATGATTATTTTTTTGAGTTTTTTTATACACTGGGGTTATACACCGTCTCTATCAGTAAGAGTCGGTAATATCATTTAAACCACCACTCTGACGACCCTCGGTCTCCGTCACCATCGGCAACGCTGACACTCGACCTCGACTCAAATACATACGCCATAACTGCAAACGCACAAGGCGTCCTGGTTAAAGTGGACAGGCATGGGCGCTTAACACGGCACATCACGCTAACACTGTTTACCGTTAACGCCATGACATGAATTGAATTTGAGGCGTCTTTAAACGTTACGTTTTCATCGTTCACTTTTCTTGAAGAGTGAATAAAATGAAAAAAAAAAGACTTTTAACTTTAATACGTAACGCTCAAGGAAATTCAGACATCGTTCAAGCTGCATGAACGTCGAGCAGCTAGTCACGGAGATGTGAGGAGAAAATCCGTCACACGACATATTGTAGTATAATCACACAAAAAAATACACTCATGTGGATCCTTCAGACAGAGGGCAATCCCATAATATTGTGTTTACTCATATGAACACGATAACGAATCCTGTATGAGATGCAAATTACGGCTGGTTTGAGATGAAGAGATGAAAGCTGGCACAAGAGTTCCCAAACTAGGGGTCACTTGATTTACAAATGGGGTTGTGAGAGAAAATACCAATCTTCACTTTTGTTTCATTTAATTATTTTACAAAAGAATACTAGAAATATCGAAGACATATGGGAGACCCATTCAGGCAAACCGGCCAGCCTTCTGGATTTTCTAGGTTTTGTAAATACTTTTGAGTGTAAGGTCAGTGTTTTTGATTTGAGACACAGCTCATGACGACGTCCATGATGGAAAGTCTCAAGAGAGACAGAGCTGCGCCATTGCGTTTAACGCCGCTGTCCTAAACATATTACAGTTTGACTCGGAAACATGCGATTAGTCACTTACGTTACACGTACGTACAGTATGTTACTGACATCATAAAACGTTCAAATGTCTCTGAGAGAATTCTACGAAGCTTTGTGAATATGGGCCCAGGAATTTAAAAAAAATGTAGAGCTGTCAAAGCCTACAAATATATTTATCCAAAACTGAGATAAAATGTTTAGACTCTTATGATGTGGAAGCTTAGTATTGTTACAGCTGAGGTTTATCAGTGCAGTTTATTAAAAACATATATTTTTTGTTTCAGCCATTTTGTAAACCAAAGTTAAACATGTTCTCTTAGTTAAATGGAGCTTCATCACATAAAATGTCATTGTAATGGCTCTGACATTCACTCTGTACTCGTTCAGCTCTGTTGTTACGGAGGAAATCAGCACTAAGTGTTTAGCTTCTTCTGCCTTCGACATTTCGCGGGAATGATTCAGATTTTATTACTCACGGGTCACGTATGATTCATGTGATGAGTAGAGAGAGTATTTTCCTGATTGTTCTCGAGTAACTCTGTTTGTGCTGCATGCCGGTCCCATTTTGATCCTGGCCCCGGGGTGAAAAGCGTTAATTGTGAAACGATAATTGCGACAGGTATCATTCCGCACTTGGCCTCAGATGTCCTTGTGTCTACTCGCGTCTCTGGAGCACGTGGCCTACATTTGTCTGGAACAGAAACAAACAAAAGAGCAGAAATCTTCCCAGCTAAAACAGGCCACTTCATTATGCTGAGATGTTTTTTTTTTTTTTTAATTTCTGCTGGGACTAATTATAGCGCCAGGAGGCCTCATTCAGAGCAGAATGAATTCTGTACAGCGCTTTTTAAAGCCTCTGTCTTATTGTGTGTATGAAACACATCTTAAGCACTGTTTTATTCTGAAAATCTTTTTTAAAATACATTTTGTAGAACATCTTTTTTCCACTAGGCATTACTATTCATATGGAAGAGCCCTTATGCCTATGAATATTCATCTGCTTGCTAATAGCCTTCTTAATGAAGGGAAAAAGATTTTTCATGTCAATACAAGCAGATGTCTTCTGTTAAGTCCTATTCGGGCGGGGTTATTTTCACTGGATAACGTCTGTATTCATTTTTATACACATCTCCTCCGTGATAAAACACTCACATCTGCTGGACAGCAATTAAACGAACCAACCCGAACCTTAGGCCTTTAAGATAAACATATTAATTAAGCAGTGGTTTAGCTGTGGGTTGTGGAATGGTGATTTTCTTTGCTAATATTTAAAAGTTCAGCTTTTCAACTCGCTGTAAGAGCGTCCTGAAAAATTTGTTTAACTGATAGTCTGTTACTTCTCAAAAACCCCAGAATATATCTGAAAATAACCCAGAATATTCAGGCACTGGAAAACAGAGATGTGTTTTTTCTCAGGCTTAGTGTGGGAAACAAGTTTCTGATTTGCAAAACCTGTAATATGCCTTTTAAATGTTTGCATAGGTCTAACTGAATTACAAGTTTCTGCTGTATTTACAGACGGTTTGGAAACGCTACCTGCATATGTTGATCAAAGTACCAAGCGCGTTCCTGACGCAGCTCATTTGCATTTAGTGACGCCCATAAAAAGTTAAGTGCACAGACAGCTGGGAGCATGAAATGAATGGTGAAGGTAAAGGCTGAAAAACAAAAAGTGGAAGTTATTTTAACTCACTTCTCTGCCAATAAGAATATTTAATAATATATTAATATTAATAATACTAAGCGAACAGTAAATCTTCCGTCATCAGAGGTGGGTAGTAACGAACATTTACTTCATTACATTTACTTTTTTTGGGTAACTCGTACTTTTAGAGTATATTTAAAGATGTGTACTTTTACTCTTGCTCAAGTACATTTTTAGTGAAAAAAACTTTTACTTCGCTACATTTGGCGGCGTTCCTCTGTTACTGTCAAATGGTACTAAATATGAGAATTTTAAAAAGGAAATCGTTTATGTGTCTTGTTCGCAAGTCTCACAAGACGTTGGAGAGGCTGCTTCGCGAGAGGCTGCTATGTGTCTCCCGCTTACGTTTAGCGCGCGCTTAGTTGGAGGATGATGGCTGAAGCAGAGGAAGACGTGTGCGAATTATCGGAGGCAGATCACCCGTGGCCTCAAGTTCAGTCTGTGTTTTCACTCCAAGATGTCAAAAACAATAGTTTCATAATGCGATGCATGCTGTGTGCACCAAAGCAAACTGACCTCGCAGCGTACAAGAATTCCAGCTCCAACCTGAAAAAAACGCGTAGCGGTAAACGTCAAAATGATGCCTGTTTGAACCCTGCTGATGGTAATTTGGTAACTATGGGCACCTTATTGTAATACCACATTTCACACACTGTCCGAATGTTTCTCCTCATATGCGCAATGCATCTCGTGCAAGCAACGACACCACAAATATCTTGTGAACCCTACATACGACACACGTTCATGAACAAACATTCACTCTAAACGTCTGCACATTTTCATATCCGTTTTCCATAAAACTGTGACGTCTTGCATTTATGCACAAATCCGGACATCTCACTAAAGTGTAGAACAGACATACCAAATAAAAAGTATTTTATTTTATTCCTACCTAAAGAATGCATGTACTTATAAAATGTAAGAATGAAGTATGTTTTTAAAGGAACTGCTCTTAAAAGGAAGAGCTGGGTTTGTGTTGGCTCGCTTTTTCATTTTTTTTATATTCTTTAATGTTATAACAACTAAATGTTGTCGATGGTCTCTAAGTGTGTAGTGAACTAGCATGAGGATGTGTTTTTGATTGAGACGCCAGAGCTCTTCCCTAAGTCGCTCTGGATAACGGCGTCTGCTAAATGCTGTGAACAGTTTGAACTGCACAGTATATTCCAGATATAAAAGTGCAGTAATACATGCACGTTATATGATTTGAAGTTGTTCAAGTGGATGTTTACATTAGTTCGTTTTCTGAAATTTCTTGTGTAAACGCCTGTACAAACAACATACGAGTAAATCTGTGTGTATTCAGCTTGTTAAATGAGGCCTCCTATCTGCACTTAACCCCGCCCACAGACTTACTGCTTCTCCCTGCAAGCTTGTTCCAGAGCAAGCCAAATTTAGCCTAAAAACACAGTTTCTGGTTGTGCTGTCTGTAGGTATACATGTCTGTGTGTGTTTCATTTGTCATGTGATACATGATGAATGTGTCTCCACTTCCTGTACTGAGTGTGACCACGTGGTGGATCTCCAGCTATAAAGAGCAGTAGGTTAGTGACACACATTACAACATGCTGACTGTCCAAGCCACTCTCGCTGAGGGGCTTCACACGCTGCTATTAACACACACGCAATGATTGCGTCACATGGCTTAAAGTCTACTGAGGGAGATAAAAAAGTCGTAAGATGAGGTGATTAAATAATACCTGAGTGAGAGATTGGAGCTGAGCGATATGACAAGAAAATATTGATATTCCAATATAAATTAGACACTTTTTAAAAATAATTCTGAAATTTCCATGGATACTATGATATCTTGTTTATGTTTTTATATGTACTTAATTGTCTGGTGGCTTATTTGATGTTAAAAAGTTCAACTTAATCTTTAACATTTTTGTAGATTTAAAAATTTTCCTCTCATTAAAAATCTTTTAAAAAAAATCTTTTTTAGCATAAAAATGTTGTAGACATTGTATAAATCATGGAGCAGTTTTTAAATTAAACAACTGTTTAATAGTGCTTTCTGATTGAAACCCAGTTACAAGTTACAACATACATCTTAAATATTTCTTAATATTATTTTTTGCGTCCATGTTGATCTGCTCCAGTTATTTATTAGAAGGTTTCTTGTTAAGGTGTCTAATAACACATTGTGTTGATTGTTGTGGTATTTAGGGCATGAAAAGGGCAACAGACAGGTCTGATGTGCTGAGTTGAGAGTTGACATGCAGTCAAAGTAGAAAACCTCGACCTTTCACTTGGAATACTGGACAAAACAGGACTGTGATGATGTGATACTGTGTTGGTGAACTGAGATACACTGCTGAGATGCTGAGATTTTAACGGTTTAGAGCAGGAGTTTGTTAGGAGAAACGACAGCATTATGAAATTTCTGCACAGTCTCCACAGTTCTTCTGGAGACTTTGACTGTCACACTTGTTTCTTGTTTCTTCAGCGAAACCCAGCAGCCTTCATTCTGTTTTTTTGTCTGAAAAGTCGTCTCTTATGTCATCTGCTGCTTTCTTTACTGACATACAAAATTTTTCTGTAACATTTAATTTTGTGCTGAAAAACTAACATTTGGAATCTGAAATGTTTTCGTACTGAATCAATAATGTAGACGTCATAAAATAAAAATCTATAACAAAAAAAAAATAGGGTGCCTAAGACTTTTGCACAGTACTGTGTGTTGTTACAATGGCACCTGTCAAGGGGTGGGATATATTAGGCAGCAAGTGAACAGTCAGTTCTCAAAGTTGATGTGTTGGAAGCAGGAAAAATGGGCAAGCATAAGGAGCTGAGCGACTTTGACAAGGGCTAAACGACTGTCTAGACGACTGGGTCAGAGCATCTCCAAAACGGCAGGCCTTGTGGGGTGTTCCCGGTATTTTGGTACCTACCAAAAGTGTTCCAAGGAAGGACAACCGGTGAACCTGCGACAGGGTCATGGCCGCCCAAGGCTCACTGCTGAAAGCACCTGCAGTGGGCACGTGAGCTTCAGAACTGGACCAAAGAGTAATGGAAGAAGGTGGCCTGGTCTGATGAATCACGTTTTCTTTTACATCATGTGGAATGCTGGGTGTGTGTGCATCGTTTAGCTGGGGAAGAGATGGCACCAGGATGCACTATGGGAAGAAGGCAAGCCAGCGGAGGCAGTGTGATGGTCTGGGTAATGTTCTGCTGGGAAACTTTGGGTTCTGGCATTCATGTGAATGTGACTGACACGTACCACCTATCTGAACATTGCTGCAGACCAGGTACACCCCTTCACAGCAATGGTATTCCCTAATGGCAGTGGCCTCTTTCAACAGGATAATGCGCCCTGCCACACAGCAAAGATTGTCCAGGAATGGTTCGAGGAACATAACAATGTTCCACAAGTATTCAGTGTTTCAGTGGCCTCCATATTCCCCAGATCTCAGTCCGCTTGAGCATCTGTGTTAAAGTCATTGCTAAAACAATGCTATAATTAATCTTTAAAATTATATATAGTTTGTATTTAATTTTTAAAATTGTTTAAAAATGTACAGACTCTTTTCTCTTTTTCAGTGTAAAATATTTTAAAATAATTTTAAAATAATTTGTTAATATATTATGACTAAAATATAGAACGATTTTTAAAAAGCATTCATTATAAATTTATTTATTATTATTTATAAAAGCTGCAACACTGCTGTATTGCTGGCAGTTTGAGAGCAAACCTCAATGTCTTGTATCATAAAAATGCCTTTAAGAATTCTGATATGATATTTTCAAGTTTTCATTAATTATCTTGAATGGATGCTAGACAGTATTTCCAAAATCTGGAAATGCCAAATCCGTAAAAAAAAAAAAAATGCACAGGAACGTAAAAAAGCTCATGCTTTTAGCATAAGCTAATGCCATTATTAGCATACAAAACAAAAAGATAGATGCTAGTCACGCTCATAAGAGCTTAACACCACAGCTCATCCGGAAATTTTAGCCAAGCAGTTTCTGAGGGAGCAAACGCTGCACTTCATCAGCAGACATGTTGAAGTAGTGGCTTATTTTCCACAGTGCGTATTAACACACTTCATTAGCTCGTCTCTTCAGCATGGTTAATTGGGCCTCTGGGTGAGCAGGACACGGGACGCTGGAGCCTACGCTTCCCACTTGGCCTTGCTAATGGATTTCTGATTTGTGGTCAGTTTAAAGGCACGGATCTGTGTCCTGTAGCAGTTGCACAAAAAGCTGACCTTTCCTTATGCCGTAATCCCCTGACGTCCTGTTCTCCCATCGCCCCCGTCTGCTTCTCTTCTCCTCCTGTTCATCTCTGTGGTGACCTGCAAGTACAAAACACACCAACACACCAAAAAAAATCTGACACAACAACAAATCTGAAAACACAGCAACATGAAAGGGCAGGTCCTTATAGACCCCTTTAAAAGAGACACAAACTGGCAGCAAAAAGACCCGATAAGCTGAGCAGCCCTGGTTAGCAAGCTCCTTGGTTAGCTAGAAATTAGTAACACTATAATCTGACTGAAGAATCAGTCGGGAATTTTATTCAATAGCTAAAATGTTATCCACTGATTATTATGGATTGCGCTAAAAGACGGAGTGCTGTTCGGTGAAACACTTTCAAACGGTGTAACTCGAGAAGGTCCTTACGGCTTGCTGTTCTGTCAGTGGCTAAATGATGCTAAATGCTGACCTAGCCTGCAGTGACCGAAAATATATACACCTCCAAGTGTTTATACTAGAGAGAAATTAAAGGCATGTGTGCTAACTTGCTAACTGCCTGCAAAGAGCTCCTTATACCGAATTTCGTCTTATGTTGGTTCGGAAAGGTGTCCGATCTGATAGCATGCAGTAAAAAACTAACGCGTGTATGAACACTTTTCCGACCCAACAGCACAACATTTTAGAAGACAATTAACTAATTCTGGCTTGTTCTTAAAAATGACTCCAGACTCCTGCTGTTTCAGCAACCAGGAAGCTCTACTGGATATCAGCTCAGGATTCTTTTAGAACCTCCAGCCTTGTTTCATTCCCATTCACACAAGCGTGAGAGAGAGGAAGTGATCTAGCTCGGTGCAGAGATATAAATAGACCGGGTTAAATGCAGCCCTGGTCAAGATCTCACACAGAGAGGGCTTTTTAAAGGACACCCCGAGAGCACGGCTTATTTACTCCATCCTCAAAACCACATCAGCTATGATGGAGATCGAGTGGATGATGCTGATGATGGCAGGAGAGCAGCAGTTATTCTGAAAGAGTAGGAACATACCGCACATGTGTGTGTGTGTGTGTGTGTTTCTTTTGTTCATGCTCAATTACAGCTTTGGCAAAGCCAGATGAATATATAAGTGTCTCCATTCAGAGAGTCCTTGATGTGGATGATGAGCCATTTGTGATCGGGGTGCTTCATGATCACGTATATACTCTACGTACGTACTTTCTTCGGGGTAAAGTTTGTTAAATAATAGGGTTTTTTGAATATTCGCTTATTAAACACGCAGTCTTAAAAATCTGAATAGTAAATTAAGCTTTCTTGACTATTTCTTAATAGCTATCCAACAAACAATTGTGGTTCTGTGAACGTGTATTTCACATTAATACAAAAAGGCGTAGGCCCACTCTCGTCAGTAAAATGACAATTTGTCCGTTCCTACATTATAAATCCCCAGTTGTGTACTCCATGCCTAGTTTATTTATTTTTGTGTGATAATTTATTTTTGTCGATCTTAAACCTGTTTACCGACAGACACTTAAATCATCCAATTTGAAGATTCCCGATATTATCCTCAATCACCCCAGGTTTTACTGGAGCGCCCGTTTTTAATTCAATAAATATGCTTTCAAAAATGTCTAATCGATTTCTACATCTTCGTAAATGTTCAACTCATGCAGCTCATCACTGGAAATGACTCGCTATAACGCAACAGCCAAACGTGATTTGTAACCGAAAAAAAACAACCAAAAAAGCACTCGGCTGTGATGCAGCAGGAGTCCGCTGCTAACTAAAAACACTGAATACAATAATTATACAGCCTTTTATGATCCTCTAATTGCAGAGAACCAAACTGCAGTTGTGATTAATCAGAGACCGATAGAGAGAGAGAGAGAGAGAGAGAGAGAGGAAAGAGGATGAGAAATGACATCAAAAAGCACTAAAGAGCTGATTTATCTTCAGGAGAATGTGGAGCTGGAAAGAAGAGTAGAAATGATGGTGATGGTCCGAATTTCTGTACGACTACACAGCTTCAGCTGCTTAATTCAAATAAATAATTGATGAATTAAATAAGCGGTCTGTTGAATCTCTCACAATTATTACGGACATACAGAGAGAATGAAGGTCACAAAAACCACCTCGGCTAATGATAGCAGAACCCACGACAGAGATGGGAATTACCCGAGCAGTTCTCACGATGCTTCTCAGATTAGACTCGACATGGTGCAGAAACACAGAATATTTGAAGATAAAACTTGCAAAAGTTTTTCTTTCACACACAGAATTCACACAGAATTTGCATAATTATTGTTAGCCACAGTCAAGCTCTTGATCTGTCAAATTAGAATCAGCAGCGATTAAGGGGACCAAGCATATTCTGGCCCCACCCCTTAGCGACGGAAGAAGCCTTTGGGACCATCAGTTGGGGGTTCAGTGCCTTGCTCAAGGGTCTCACCTCAGTCGTGGTATTTAGGGAGGAAGAGAGCGCTGGTCATTCACTCCCCCCACCTACAATCCCTGTCGGCCTGAGACTCGAACCCACGACCTTCAGGTTCACCTTCGGGTTACAAGTCCGACTCTCGAACCATTATTTTCAGTGTTTACTGAAAATAAATTAGCAGACATCCACAGACATTAGGATTTGGATTGAAAAAAAAAGTTTTAAATAAATATCCCCTGATACATTCAAAGCATCTGTTTCTGTTTGAAGTCACTTCCTCAGTGTAAGCCTTAAATTTCCAGTGATACTGAACATCGATTCTCCAGTAAAATGTAACGGATAGATCAAACTTGCTAACGGAATACATTTCCTTCATGAGTGTAAAGTGATTTATGTATATGAATGAGATGGAGAACACACACATGCTTCGGTTCTTCCGAGCACCTTTTTACGAGCCAGCTGCTTTCCATTCTTCAGTGCAAATGCAAACAGAAAGATGGAAAGACTTAGCAATGTGTTCATGAAAATAGAGAGAATATGAGCAGTGAGTAAGCAATGTTCTGTGGGTCGGGTGAGAGTTTGGGTGATGTGGAATTATCAGGTGAGAGCACGACACCGGAGATCAACAGCTCTGTCATCTCACACTAGCAGTTACACACGTGATTCCACATGAAGAAACGCAGCGGTGTGAATCAGGTGTGCAGCATTAGTGAGCTCAGCAAACCGCTCGCCCTGTTCTGGTTGTGTAAGCTGGTCTCAGCAGCAGCGGGACCGGTCCGAGCTTTTGGTTTGCTTTTTTTTACTTTGTCGAGTTGTGCATTCATTCATCACCTGCTTGTGAGGAATCAAAACAAACAACAGGCTTCCTGTCAGATTGTTCCGTGATTGGTTAATACAGACGGACAGGACTGAAATGTTTACCTGCTGATTACACGTCCCAGAAAGATCAGGCAGAGATGCTGTTCTTCTCAGAGCGGACATAAAGGCAAAGAGAGAGACAGCAAGAGAGACAGAGAGAGAGGGAGTCTGAGAGACACAGACAGAAAAAGAGACAGGCAGCAAGAGAGAGCAAGTGATAGAGGCATACAGAGATACACAGATGGAAAGAGAGACAGATAGAAAGAGAGACAGTGTGAGAGACACAGATGGAGCGAGAGAGACAGATGAGAGAGACAGGCAGAGAGACAGATGGATAGAGAAACAGGCCGAGAGAGCGAGAGAGAGAGACACATGGATAGAGAGACAGGCAGCAAGAGCGAGACAGAGAGACAGACACACACAGATGGATAGAGAGACAGGTCGAAAGAGCAAGACAGAGAGAGAGACACACAGGTGGATAGAGAGACAGGCAGAGAGAGCGAGGCAGAGAGAAAGAGACAGGCAGAGAGGGTGAGACAGAGAGAAAGACACAGGCAGAGAGAAAGACACAGGCAGAGAGAGATGCACAGTTGGATAGAGAGACAGGCAGAGAGGGTGAGACAGAGAGAAAGACACAGGCAGAGAGAGACACAGATGGATAGAGAGACAGGCAGAGAGGGCGAGACAGAGAGAAAGACACAGGCAGAGAGAAAGACACAGGCAGAGAGAGATGCATAGATGGATAGAGAGACAGGCAGAGAGGGTGAGACAGAGAGAAAGACACAGGCAGAGAGAGACACAGATGGATGGAGACACAGGAAGAGAGAGCAAGACAGGCAGAGAGACACACAGATGGATAGAGAGACATGCAGAGAGAAAGAGACAGGCAGAGAGACACACAGATGGATAGAGAGACAGGCAGAGAGACACACAGATGGATAGAGAGACAGGCAGAGAGGGTGAGACAGAGAGAAAGAGACAGGCAGAGAGAAAGACACAGACAGAGAGAGACACACAGATGGATAGAGAGACAGGCAGAGAGGGTAAGACAGAGAGAAAGACACAGACAGAGAGAGACACATGGATAGAGAGATAGGCAGAGAGACACACAGATGGATAGAGACACAGGCAGAGAGAGCAAGACAGGCAGAGAGACACACAGATGTATAGAGAGACAGGCAGAGAGAGCAAGACAGAGAGAGAGACGCACAGATGTATAGAGAGACAGGCAGAGAGAGCAAGACAGGCAGAGAGACACACAGATGGATAGAGAGACAGGCAGAGAGAAAGAGACAGGCAGAGAGGGTGAGACAGAGAGAAAGAGACAGGCAGAGAGAAAGACACAGGCAGAGAGAGACGCACAGATGGATAGAGAGACAGGCAGAGAGGGTGAGACAGAGAGAAAGACACAGGCAGAGAGAGACACAGATGGATAGAGAGACAGGCAGAGAGACACACAGATGGATAGAGAGACAGGCAGAGAGACACACAGATGGATAGAGAGACAGGTAGAGAGACACACTGATGGATAGAGAGACACACAGATGGATAGAGACAGGCAGAGAGACACACAGATGGGTAGAGAGACACACAGATGGATAGAGAGACAGGCAGAGAGACACATACATGGATAGAGAGACAGGCAGAGACACATAGATGGATAGAGAGACAGGCAGAGACACATAGATGGATAGAGAGACAGGTCGAGAGACACACAAATGGATAGAGAGACAGGCAGAGAGACACATGGATAGAGAGACAGGTAGAGAGACACACAGATGGATAGAGAGACAGGCAGAGACACATAGATGGATAGAGAGACAGGTAGAGAGACACAGATGGATAGAGAGACAGGCAGAGAGACACACAGATGGATAGAGAGACAGGTCGAGAGACACACAGATGGATAGAGAGACAGGTCGAGAGACACACAGATACAGACAGGGGTTTTTTGCTTTTTGCACAGTGGTGATTGTTGAGATTCTCTGAGATGCTCTGTAGTTCTGTGAAATCCTCATATGATAGTTAAAGGTGCATTAGGGTAGAAGCTGGACTTAGAAGGTGAACCACACTTCCTATAATCCTCAGCAAGCCAACAAATTACAGCCCGTGTCACATGACCGACCCCATGCAGTTCTCACTGGTGGATTTTTACACTTCACTGAATCTGAGGATTCGGTTCCAGGATTTGTTCCTTGTACAGAGGAATGAATACAGAACTGACATGTGTGTAATGTTTATTCTTTCTCTTCTCTCACTGTGTGTGTGTGTGTGTGTGTGTGTGTGTGTGTAGTGAAGAGCACGTGTGACCCGGCGGAGTTTGCGTGTCAGAACGGACAGTGTGTGTCCAGCCGCTGGCTCTGCGACGGAGAACCTGAGTGCACAGACGGATCAGACGAGGCCGAGTCCACCTGCAGTAAGCACACTCCCTAGTGCACTTCACTACCTAGTGCACTTCACTACCTAGTGCACTTCACTTGGGGAGTTGTATAATATCATCAGTAGATGTGTGTGAAATATGTAATGGGTTTTCAAAACAGCATAAAAAATTAAAAAAGTGCAGCTAAGAGATTTTATATGACTTACAGTATTTAGTAGTTTTATGTAAATGTTACTTTAAATTGATTTACTTAAATAAATATGAATATTAGTATTTAATTAATAAATAAATATAATTAATCGTTTTTTTTTTTTAAATCGAGACCATGCAACATTTACACACATTATTTTCTGTAATTATAATAAATGTTAACAGAACACACCTCCAACTTTAATCCTGTAGCTTTAAACGTGACTTTTGAACAAAATAATTTATTCTAATTCTGTAGGTTTGAGATGTGTTTTGTTGTATTTTTTTTGCACATTTTCTAATTTAGTTTTTTTTTCTTTTTTTTTTTCTTTTTATTACATAGATTATTATTAATGGTGTATAATGATACATTCGGAGATTTCAGTAATGACTCCAGAGTTCTTCAGTGGCACAGAAAAACAGGTCTCAGTTTCCATGGTGACGACGTGCTTCACCTCAGAGATATGACTCTCCATCTCAGTGTGTTCACTGCCACGATGAGATGAGCTCAGCACACACACCACACACGTACACACACACCACTCAATCACACACCACACACACGTACACACACACCACTCAATCACACACCACACACACACACACACACACACTATAAAAAACAATAATCATGTTTCTTTTTCCATCCCGTTTCTATTTCGTGTTTCAGTTCAGTTTGCTGTCCAACACTATTCTTGCTTAAAGACAGTGATCAATACTGATTTACAGACACACAACACACTAAACACTCTGACCTTCAGCTGTAGAATAAATAATATATTGAGTCGCGTATACACTCACTGGCCACTTTACTAGGTACCCATCCACATATAAGATCATACAGATACAGTTGAAGAGCTTCAGGCAATATCCACATCTTCTTCTTCTTTTGGCTTTTCCCTTCAGGGGTCGCCACAGCGAATCATCACTCTCCACCTATCCCTATCTTCTG
>JAKKZN010000004.1:21292235-21327107 GCA_033441825.1 Pangasius elongatus
GCGTTCCCATAGCGTTTCGACGCAGCGTCTCGTTCCCTCGGGGAACCATGGTTACATACGTAACCTGGAGACGTTATTTCCACTCTCTGCAGCTGTCGGTGCTCAAATTGTTTGAATTTTTGACCCCACTAGTACACACTATTTTACCCAGAGGGACATCCTTTGCCTCTGATAGTCCCACTGAGACTTTTTCAGCTTTATTTGATGGAACAGTCCATTATGTTAATGCTCTTGTTTTTCTCCCTCTCTTGTCTCTGTCAGCCTCGTTTCTTCCAGACTGCAGTAAAGGAGGGGAAATTAGCACTGCATCAACTGCTACATTAGCATTGTAATAAAATTAAGCTACGAAGTTGTTTTTTATTCAGTGGAACACTCCGTGTGTTGTGTTGGTGAAACCTGTTTACAGGAAACAGGTAGTGCACAGAAGGTTCTTTACCTCATGTGTGGACTGGAGTGTGCAGTATTGTCTCAGGGAGTTGGTACACTGTGTGTGTGTGTGTGTGTGTGTGTGTGTGTGTGTGTGTGCTGTATGAGGATTACCAGAAGAGGTCCCAGGACAATAATATTTACTTTTTTTTTTTTTTTTTTTTTTTTTCATTTTAACTAAACCTCTGATTCTGATTACAACAGATAAGAATACGGACTCGTGCACTGAACTGTGAGATGAACCACAAATCTATTTTAGTCCAAACTCACTGAAGGGTAGCTGATGGATTATGTAGAAAGCGTTGAATTCAAGCCTCCAGTCAATAAAAGAACAATAAAGGGCTGAGGATGAGACAGACGTGAGAGAAAAGCCTACCAAAGCACTCAGGCATGAGTGTGAGGACGCCCTCAGACGATCAGCATTGTGCATTTCGCTAACGGTGAAGGTAGACGCACTGGAGAAATGGTAAAAATGTTTACAGTGAGGCCATCGAGACGTGAAAACCTACATCCTTCAAGAAATTAGTCCAATCTGCATGTTTCTAAATCCAGCATTTAGCTAAATCTCAACCAAAAAAACAGTTCTGGCTTTGGGAGATGAGAGAAAACATGCATCTTTGCTACGTTCAATTCAGTACAGTTTTATTTGTGTAGCACTTTTAACAATGGACATTAAAGCAGCTTTACAGACATCCGGTTATAACATTTTCATTTAAATGTATCACATACATCATTATATACGTCACACGACGGCACGTATTATTAGTCGCGCTTTGAAAAGGTAAAGTTGAACTTGAGTGAACTTCAAGCGCAGCACCAAGGTGTCAAATCCAAGCGGTGCGCTCCACCCAAAGTGGAGTTACCTTCAGGCAGAGCAGCACCTCGCTCTCCATAAGGAAACAACGCGGTTTGATCTGTAGGTGGCTGGACAGAGGATTTGTGGTACACATACACCATCGCATGACTACCACAAATACACTGTGTAACAGAATCTGAGATTAGTGCTTTAGGGATAAAATGGTTTATTTTTTCATTTTCTCTCCATCAAAACTTCATCACATCAAGGATACCTGTGGAAGGGGGAAGAAGCCTGTGTGTGTGTGTGTGTGTGTGTGTGTGTGTGTGTGTGTGTGTGTGTGTGTGTGTGTGTGTGTGTGTGTGAGAGACAGAGAGAGAGAGATAGCCTGTTTGTGTGAAAGCTGAACTTGCTGTAAAGGTTTTCATACAAAGACTTTTGATATGATTATGTAAAAATAAATGTACATAAGATTTTAGATGATGCTGTTGGCCAATTAATTTATTTGTATAAAATGACAAGGACTTTCCTGAATATAAATAACATCCCAAAGTTTTTGTTTTCTTATTCATGCATGCTTGTTTTGGTTGCTTTTGTTATTTTTCTCATTATGACACTTTTTTTTCCTACAGCTTGCTTTGTTCACTTATTTTGCACAGCAGCTTTATTTTAATGAGCGTTTTTGTTTTAGTGCCTTATTTTAGTGCATTTTTCCTTTTTATTTTATTTGAATTTCATTGAATTTCTATTTTAAAAGCTTTAATCTCTTTCTCTCTCTCTCGCTCTCGCTCTCTCTCTGGATTGTTATAAAAAAACATTCAAAGCAGCGTATCCTCTGTTCTTTCGATCAAGCGTCTCACTGAAATCTCTACTGACTGTAAAATGAATGAGATATGTTTGTTTTGGATTTAATGATGCCACACCGTGTGCACTGAAGGGATACATTAATGATGTAGTGCCTCCATTTTCTTTCAGCTCCTTTAACAGGAATCGTCACTTCCTACACACACACATCCACACAGAGCTCGTGCTGTGTGATTTATTTGCAGAGTGAGGGATCAGACAGTCAGAAGGTCCAGGAGATGTAAAGGACACGCAGTTGTCCACACGCAGGTTAGTGACACACAGTCTCACTGAGGGTGAGTGACTATTTGATCAACCAATCAGACACTCAATCACAACGAATACTACAGCATTTAACGCTCTAATACTTTATCGTTTCTATAGTAACAGCTCGTTCACAAGGACATGACAGTAATAACAGTAACAGTCAGAGGTAAAGCTGTAAAGCTTTTTTTTTTCCCCAGAGCGAGAAATAAAGAGCGGCTGGTGAGGGAATGACTGTTTATAGCTGCTCTAACGTAAGTGAGAACAGGAACCAACTTGTTTGTAGGATATTTTCATGTGAATTTGCTGATATGAGACAGAACATTCGCTAACCACAGAACAGAAGTAGAGGATTAGAATTATAAATGAGTCAAAAGAGTTGAGTGCAAAATCAAGAGCTGAATAATAAAACATAATGTGTAATCTAAAGAGACCGGTAGACCGAAACCATGATTATCTTACAGGATATAATGGCAAAACTGTAGAAAGTCTTCCACAAAAATACTCCAGCACAAATAATTTACCTTTCGCAATCTTTCAGTCAAAATCATAAATGAATCCACAAATTCATCTTTCAGGCAAGACAAATAGTAATAATAATAATGATGATAACTGATCATAAAAGCGCCTTATTATGCAAATGAACCAAATTATGACAGAAACATAAAGAAAACTGTAGATATTCCAGAATGAACAAACAGAAAGATTTCTACATGTTCATGAAGTTCTCCACAAGGCAGGTCCTCGTCTCTAGGCCATCTTGCATTTGTCGTGGGCTTTAGTGTTGGTGGTGCGAGCTTTAAGCAGGTCTGCGATCTCGGTGTGTGACGCCTGTGTGGCCAGAGACAGAGCGCTGCGACTTCCCTGTAACACACAGAGCAGACAAACATTACACTCATAAACAGGAGAGAGCGACAGGAAGTGCAGCATCTCTACTGGAAATCAGATCAGTTCAGCAAAAAAAAAAAAAAGTATGAAGCACATGTTTGTCCCTTTACTGCAAATGTAACTCATCAGCCAAGACTGGAGCTATGAGGCTAATGTAGCTAACAAGTAATTGTAACTTATTGCCACCAGATTAGCATTGTACAAACAACCTGCATGTGTAAATCATCGCATCGGGACTTGTTTGTGTGTTTTCTGACACTGTATCTAGCAAAATTTGTGCTGTATATTCATTAATTAGTTGTCTCTGATTGAATCAGAATCAGAAACAGTTTATTGCCAGGTACAGTAAAGGGCACTCTACAGTACTAGGAATTTGTCTTGATGTCAGGTGCATACACAGAATCAAAGAATCAAAGATAATGATGAGAGAAAGAGAGATTTCTTTCCTTTGTCTGATACAGAAGGCAGTGGTCTCCATGGTTGTCTCTCTGCACTCTCTTTAGTCAGTGTGTTAGAAAACAGTGCTTGAGAAGTCAATCAGTGAAGCACAGGAAAGCAGGATACAAACTGGATATAAACTTATTGGTAAGTAAGTTGCAAAGTTATTTAAATATCTCTGAACATAACCCCTGAGCGGCAACCCTTTTTGCTTGAGAAGGTAAAAAAATGTAAAAAAAAAAAATAATAATAATAAAAAAAAAAAAAAAAAACACTTGACTTTGCACTGTGCTTGTCTCAAAATTAAGGCTTTTTTCTGCTTTGGATAAAACTGTGACAAAAAAAAGGAGGCTGCGTCCTGTAGGAGTTGGGAAGGTTAATAAGGTGAGGACAAAAACTACAAGCATTTGCATAATCATAATCCTGAGAGTCAGTCTGATCATTTGATATGTAATCTGTCCAACTCCGCAAAACGTGACTTCATTAAAACAATTAATATTTAAATGTGTATTAATGAAGTCAAGTAACATTTTTATTCACAGGAATTCATGCCAAGAATACTTTATGACTGAAATATTTACTTTATAAAAAAAAATAAAAAATTAAAGATAAATAATGGGTATGAGGAGATTTAAAACACTACCTCAGCTGTTTTGTATTCAAAATGTAATTCTCACATTATGCTGTTACATAAAAAAAAAAAAACCTTCATTCATTTTTAACAAGCCAGCATGTCCATAAACTTTTAGTATCATTTACAAATATAATAAAACAGTGATTAAAATGATAACTACAGATAAATACAGGTTTGATTTTAAAGCACAGATAGAAGACATTAAGCATCAGGCGTTGAGGTGTTGATCACGAGCTGAGTTGTAACTGTAATTGTGTCCACTAGGCGGCGCTCACACCTGGCTGAACACTTTTAATAAAATGTGTTTGAAGGCACTCTGTGTTTTCATATGCACTGTTTTCTCCTCAAGCAGTAAATACATCTAGTGTCTAATTTCCCCTGTAGCAGAACCCAACCACAATCTACTGTTTCTTAAAGAAAAGAAAATGTATTTTTTTCTACTTGTCCCTCATCAGCTGATATTTGGTGTCTGAAGTTTGTCTCTTTATTTCTGAAGCTACAAAGCTAAATTAACACAATAGTAATGAAATGAAATCTGGACACAATGAAATTATGCCGTCCATTTTCTGTACCGCTTATCCTGCACAGGGGAGCCTGGAGCCTATCCAAGGAAACTTGGGGCACGAGGCAGCGCGCTGAGCACAATCACACACACATTCACACGCTAGTACAGTACATGTCTTTGGACTGGGGAGGAAATACCTGAAACACAGGGAGAACATGCAAACACCATCCACACAGGGTGGAGGCAGGATTCAAACCCCATCCAGAGGTGTGAGGCAAACGTACTAACCACTAACCCCCATTATTATGATGATGATGATGATGATGATGATGATGATGATGGGGCCAAGCATTGAAGGTGCATATGCACCCTACTGTTATTCTGCCTTTCCTTATTATTATTATTATTCTGCTTCTTCTTCTGGCTAGGGTGTCTATGGCAGCCCAAAAAGTGCCTGGTAAAAAGTTATGAAATTTGGCACACTGATTGGGGAGGGTCTATGGAACATTCTGACCAACTTTGGGCCAAGTGTTGCCAAATTTGCATGTTTATGGTCATAAATTTTGAACCGTGTTTGCAAAATTTAAAAGTAAATTATAAAATTCCTGTATTCCCTGGGTCGAGACAACGCACCCTATGATGTCAATTTCCGCCTAGTTAGATTTTCTGCCATTTTGGATTTGGTCAAAAACTGTTTTTTCGCTACTCCTACAAATTGTGTCCAATCATCACCAAATTTGACATCATATTCAGACCAACTTAGACAAAATTATTAAAAAAAATATTGATATTCCAAATGGTTTGCCCATAATGTGCCAACAAATCTGATGGTGACACTGCCAAACAGGAAGTGAGGCTGTATCTCAGCAACGACCACGCACACTGACACAAATCTTGGTAGGCATATTCAGGACCTGAGGCTATTTGCGCTGAGGCCATGCAACAAAATTTGTGACAGTGCCACTTACGCCACTTGCTTTTATTTAAGAATTTTGCTCCTCCTCCTCATTTTGTCCAATCTTCACCAAATTTGGCTCACATCATCTTGAGACCTGTCTAAACAAACATTATCAAAGGAACTCTGATATTCAAAACCATTCTACCAGTAACAGACTGACAAATGTGTGAAACAGATCACTCTTGAATCCCTTTGCCTATAGTTATGGTTTTGCTTTCCTGTGATTGCTTATGCAACAACTGTAGTGCATCTGTGAATGAGAGGCTCAGCAAGTCTGGGTGCTTGGCCCCTGAAAGCTGCTACTTGCAGCTTTAATAATAATAATAATTATTATTATTATTGTTATTATTATTATTATTATTATTATTATTATTATTATTATTATTATTATCATCATCAATTCACTTTGCTGCTGTTTTGAACTGTTGTATAAATTGGGATCATTTTGTGCTTTTGTTTTACTCTTGAACATTGAATAGCAGTAATTAATTAACATTTAACTGACAAAAATCAAATCAAAACTGAAAAAAATGAAAAGTGAGTCCTTTTATTACACAAAATATTGAGCGGACAGAATAAAAAATCGTAATTCTCTTTAAGACTGATGTAATTTGTAAATCATTGTACATTTTGATACTGGGTATTCAGACTTTTAAAAAATAAATAAAACAGTATTGTTTTCTAGTAAACATTTTCTACATATTAACTAAAAATGTATTTGATTGGTCATTTACAGATTTATAGAATGTATATGTGTTTATGGAAAAAAGATGTTGTGCGAGACAGACATCCACCATTTTAATTAGTTACATTAGACCAATATGTCTAAAATAGTTTACATTTCTTTTTTTTCTTTCTTGTTTTTACTGAACCGACTTTAATCTGGACTTGGAACGGTATTCTTTTACCTTATCTGTAAGGTTCACATCGCAGTCAGGATCCTGCAGCAGAATTCGGACAATGTCGGCATGTCCACGGTCACAGGCGCTGATTAGAGCGGTGGTTCCCGCTTGATCCTGAGCGTTGACGTTTGCTCCATGTGCCAGGAGGAGCCTCACCGTGGACGCTCGGCCGTGTCTGACTGCCAGGTGGAGCGCCGTCTGACCCACCTTTAGGGAAAGTACAGGACGCAGTGTATGAGATGTTTAATACATGTACCAAATCAATCCCGTGAGGTGATGAGAAATAATAAACATCAATGGCGCAAGAATTTTTTGTTAAAAAAAAAAGAGTGTAACAGAGTGTCTGTGGGTCCTTAAAAATGTAGCTGGGCAATATGATATTATAATGTTGATATAATAAATTAGCTCGCAATACACTTTTCTGAGGTATTGATAATGTTGAATTGTCTTACATTTGTCATTTTTATAGTCTTAGATTTTAATTTGCATAATTTTTTTTAAATCTGGTTTGGAAACATCTGTCATCACATCATGCAGCACGTTGAGGCTAACGTTAGCTACCTGTTGGTAGCGTTCGCAGAGACACATTAATAAAATGAAAATGTAAATTAAACCAAAGAACAACAGCAAAATGTGAATCTGATAAACAACTCCAAAATCCAAATTCAAGTTGTTTTTATACTCTGTTTGAACTGACATTAAAAAGTTACATAAAAAAACACTACATTAATTTAAAGACACACCAAAGGACCAGGGGATTTTTCCAGACCTGACCTAGCTCCTCCTACCTGGGCGGAGTGGAACAACAACCAAAAAAAGTCCAGGGGGTGGAGTCAGACCTGATCTAGCTCCTCCTACCTGAGCCGTGTCAAACGAAAAGTCCAAGGGTTAGACACCTCTGCATGTTTCAGGCTTGATGTGTGTGTTGATGAGTGTGTTGTTTCATGTTGTGGTGTGTTTCATGGGTTACGGGGTTATGTTTATAGGAGCAGATGGATCAGGTCTGACTCCACCCCTACTCATTTAGTTCTGCAGAGAGAAATCAATTTAAGAATGACCTTATGGATTAATAACTTGGTGTTCTCCGTGCGTGTTGTTCCACATCAGCGTGACATTATCTCGCCACTTAAACAGCATCGTTACTCACCTGACCTGCACGAGCGTTAACATCACCAAACTCCATCAGCTGCTGGACCACCTTTATGTCCGTATCAGCGTCCACCGGCTGGAGAGACGCCAACATGACCGCTGTGTACCCAGTCTTATTCTTCAGGTCCACGTCACACACACCTGGAGAAAAGAGAAAATCCAGCTGGAGGAGAAAATCTGGTGAGGAACTTCTCTGTGAGTGTACTCAGGCTCTGTGTAAACAACGCTGAAAGTAAAAGCTTTTATTTCTGAATATTTTAGGGTATAGTTTATTAATTTTGGCATTATAGCAGTTCCAGAGCTCTGTCCTGTTTTTAGCAGAGCAGTAATTCAGGATTGGCTCCGATGCCTTGAACAGTGGTTTGGATGCTTCCAGTTGTGTCAGTGTGTTTATGGATTTCAGCAAAAACTCCTCATGACTGAAACTTTCCCTAGGAGAAGACCTCTTGGATAGTCAGGGACTTTAAATATATAATGTTTTAATATTTATATAATAGATGTAGTAAGCATTAAGCGTAGAACACAAAGTTGAAACAGGACATTTCAGACAAAAGCCCTTCATCAGCTATGCAAGTAAAGAGGCTGTAGGAGGTTTCGTTTCTCTGGAAATGTTGTGTACTAACACTTAACTTCCCCTTGTGGATAAATAAAGTCCATCTGTCTCTCTATCTATCTATCTATCTTACTTTTTTCCACCGCAGTCCTGAATTATTCTTCACTTTTTGTTTTGGTGTATTTTTAGGCAAAGTATAAAGTGTATTTTAGGCACTACTCTCTTATTGGACGAGAGATATGAGATTTGTTTGTAAAGCATTGTGTTGAGATCCGCGTGCGTAGATATTGATAAATTGTCAGCACATGACATTGCAAATGTAGACCTGTAGAAGGTGGATATGATGGACAATGGTCATGGTGATGGAGAGCTTTTCTCCATGTGTATCTGTGATTAGGGGTGTTGTGGTTTGAAGTTTACACAGTATGATAACCTATTCTGAAAGCATCATGGTCTCGCTGTATTAAACGAACAGTTAAAAACAAGCGTGTGGTGAAAATTTGAAGAAATATTTATTATGAAATTTTTGCCTATCATTGTATATATAACAAAAACACTCACAGAGAAATTCCTCACCAGACTGTGTATATAAACAAAAAGATCAGATCCATTAATTGTTTATCTGTTAATTGGCGTCGTGTTGGGCCGCTTAGCCAAAAACAGAACGTCGTTTGGTTTAGTTGTGGTCAGCAATGCTGTGTTTGATAGCCATCTTTTATGATAACGTTAGGAACATGCTCGGACACGCTGTAGTGTGATTTAAGACAAGTCCAGAGGGAGGGGGTGAAATTTTTGTGGAGTCACAGCCAGACACAAGGCATAAGAACCACTAGAGTAAGGAGGAAACTGACTGGGTTAAAAAATAGATCTTAGTAAAAGGAATTGTATAATGAATAAGGAAAAGCAAACTTGAAACAAGCAAAAAACGTGACAAACATAGCGGTATAAAAAAGATAATTAAGACAAAAAGGTAGGATATTGTAGTGAGTTGATTTATTGTACTTGATTTGTCACTGACCCGTGTCCAAGAGGAGTTTAACGATGCTGAAGTTGGAGTGGGACACGCTGTAATGCAGGGCTGTGTTTCCGTTATCATCCACCATATTGACCAGGAACTGCAGCACTGCAGGGGTTTCTGTGGCCACTTCATTAATGTACAGAGCGACCGTGTCGGCACACGAGTTCTCCTCAGCACACACGTGGAACCACTGCTGGAACACCACAGTCAAAGCCTGCCTCTAGAGGTCAACCAGAGAATAAATGTGATGGTCAGAAGGTCAAACACAAACATATTGACGTCCCAAACGTTTTTTTTCACTGTGCGGATTTGTGAATTACCATTTCGTCATTTGGTTCAGAAACTTCATCCATGTGCTTCTCTAAGAAGTGACACGCGTTCATGAAGTCAGTCTCCACCCCCCTGAGAAAAACAGTTTCAGTAAAACACAGTGATTACATTTGTTTGTGTGAACATGCTCATGTGATGGTGTCTCACCTTCCTCCTTCACCATGTGATGCTTCTTCTGATTCAGCTCCTGAACATGAGCCGTCCTGCTTGTCCTCTTTTTCTACTGCCTGATCTTCTGAAAGTTTTGCTTCACACATCCTGTCCTGCTGTCCATGATATTCTTCACCCACTTTCAAGTGTGTGGTCTCTGCAGTGGCTTCTCCGATGAGCTCTTGCTTTCTGGAGGTCAGTGTAGAACTTGGCAGCTCTTCAGTTTGGGAACTTTTTTGGTTAAACCCCTCCTCAGCAGGATCCTTTGGCCTCGTGCTGGCTTCCACTACTACGCTAGAATTGCTCAGAGCAAATCTGTAGTAACGTTATTGAAATTACCAACCAGTACCAAACCCAGATGTTTGTTATGTGATATATAAGTGTATATAAGAAGGTTACCGGTCAATTCCATAGTCTATTTTCTCAGGACTTTCCAATGTCTTCACCACAGATATTTGGTCCTCCATCATGGACTCCTGAGCTTAAATGGCAACAGGTTCAAATAAGAGTTACACATTGTTTAACTGTACACACCAGGGGTATCAAGCATACATCCCATTTCAACCGGCCTGATGAAAGTTGTGAGGCAGCCCACCAAATAAATTTAGAATCTGTGTTCTAAATTAAAACTGGACCAGAAGTGTAAAAAAAATTTAATAGAGCTCTGTTATTCCAGTATGAGGCAAAATAGAGCAATAAACTCAGAGCCGTAAACTCTGATACTGACCAAATGTTAACGATAAGGAATTGTTAATTAGCAAGCTAAAATGTTGACATGATAACCATGTCTCTTGCCAAACGAACTGGTTACAGTTGTTGGGAATGTTCAGATATTATCCCTAAGCCAGCTACTCTCCTAGCTTAGCTGGGGTTTGACCCAACAACCTCACAAACCCAAAGAAAAAGCTCATCCATACGAGCCACAGGATCTCACACTAGTGTAATGTTTCATAGGGCTTTTTTAAAATTGTATTATTACTTTATTATTAACATTAACATTGCATTCAATACAGTACAATTTAACTTTTTTGGCATGTTAGCTTTTCATATTCCAGCTGCATTGACAATGATTCAGATTTAGTTATACAAATATAATTGTATAATTTAATACAAAACCCAGAGAAAAAGAAGGGAAAAAAGGGGAAAAAACAAAAAACAAACAAACTAATAATAATAATAATAATAATAATAATAATAATAATAGATTAATGTAATGCTAGATTCTATGTTGGATACTTGGGGAGAGTCTTTTAACATTTTCTAATTCATTATATGTTGTAGCCTTATAGTTTGCATCATGTAGTTGATCTAAAGAAGAGGGAATAAAGATATAAAGATTAATGTATAAGTAAAATAAATAAATAAGAGAAGGGCGGGTGACTTTGAGGTAGTTAGGACAAGTACGACATGAATTGGATGAATGGAATGATTTATCTTATTGCATTAGTAAAGGCAGGGGTACATCTCTTTAAAAATCTGGGCCTCTGAAGCCATAGTGCATATGTAATTTGTTCCATTTCGTACAGCTCTCACACTTTGTGGATCCAAATATTGTATGATGGAGGGTCAGGTTTTATCATAGACAGATATATTAGGTATTCACTGGAAATTATTTTCTTAACCTCATGTCCAGTTTGTAGTTCTTTAAAAAAAAGAGTTCTACTGGGGAGAGTCTTTTAACATTTTCTAATTCATTATATGTTGTAGCCTTATAGTTTGCATCATGTAGTTGATCTAAAGAAGAGGGAATAAATATATCTACATATTTAAAACCATCCTTAGGCCATTTAAACCTGCTCTTGATTTTGGTGTGTATTGAAATTTTTTTTCCAAAAGTTTTATCCATGTTCACTTCCGGAGTAGCATATCCTGAGTAGTATCCATGCTGAAAAATTAGTTGTTGTTTTTTTTAATGTGGAGTTGTTTCAGTTTCTGTTAGGAAGAGCAGGACATCATCGGCATATAGCGATAGCTTATGCTCTTCTCCTCCAATTGTGATGGCCTTAACTATTCTATCATCCATCACCGTCCAGTGACTCTAACCGAAGTGTGTGGGCTTGAGTAGAGTGTTTGTACCCACCTTATGAAAGTGGGACTGAATTTAAAGCATTCAAGAGTTTGAAATAAATACTGCAAGGACACACAGTCAAATGCCCTGTGCATCGAGTGATAGAAACAACACCTTCTCCCCTTTGGATTTTGTATGGATCAGTATATTTAATACTCTGCGACATAATATCTCCCTGAAATAAATCCAGTTTGGTCCAGATGAATAATTTGATTAATTTACCCTTTTAGCTAGAATGCTCTGAGATGGGCCTATATGACATTCAACAGGATCTTTACCCTCTTTGTGAATTACTACTGTGGTTGCTTCTCTCCATGAGGGGGCCACCGTGCCTGATTGCAGCACATAATGATATGCTTTTAGTAGAATCTGAGATATTAGTTCTTTAAAACTTCTGTAGAATTCATTAATATACCCATCAGATCCTGGGCTTTTGTTGTTGTTCAACATGGAGTTTGTCTCCGTTATCTCATATTCCTTAATAGGCTCATCCAGATCCTTTGCCACTGACTCTGTTAATTCAGTTAGTTTTATATTCTTTAGGAATGATGCCAGAGTACTATCATCAGAAACAGAAAATCTGTTTTTATATAGGGATTTGTAGAATCCTGCAAAGGATTCATAACTTGCATCTTGTTTGGTAAGCGGTTGATAGAGTTACTAGATTTCATTTTCTGTACAATATTTGAAGATCTTTGCTTTCTTAATCTAATTGCTAATAGTCTACTTGCCCTGTTACCATGTTTTTAATATCTTTGGTTAGTAAATCTTAAATTACCTTCAATCTTTGGGAAACGTAGTTTATTTATTAGTTATGAATTTGGGTTTTTTTTTATACAGTTGTTCCAATTCTTGCTGTCTAGCTTCCCTCATTCTCTTAGTGCTTGCGAATGAAATAATCCAGCCTCTAAGGTACAGTATGCTTTTGCACAATCCCATACTATAACTGGCACTTCCTGTGTGCAATCATTTGTACTTAAATGTAATTTAAGCTCTGTTGTGACAAAGGTAATGAATTCTTTATCATTAAGGAGAGATTGAGCATTTAGTCTCCACTGCTTGGAAGTTGGCCTATATCCTGTTTCCCATAACAGTTCTATGGGTGAATGGGCCGAGACTGTCATTGGCAATCTCTTCATATCAGCTATTCTGTGAAGCTCAGCCTTGAGAGTAAAAAAGAATCTATTTTGGAATAGGATGCATGTCTATGGGAGTAAAAAATAAATCTCTACAATTTGGTACAAAAAGTCCTAGCTCAGAAGATTGGTATTTTAACATCTTACTAAATGTTCTAGTCCCAATAAGGCCTTGCATTGGCAGGACCGGAGTACTTATATTTGCGGAGATTATCTACAAGGTGATGCTAGTCCTGTGTCTGTTTTGGGTCAGTCCATCTCAAGTGGTCCAATAACTGTAAAGTTGGTTGCTTGACCATTTTTTTTATTTTATTTTACTTGGTTTAACCATGACGGCCATTTTTGTGTCATGCCACGCAACAAATTTTGGTTATACAAACCTCAATATCTAGCTCCTTGGAACAAAAACTGATCTCTAGAGCACAACACAAGGTACATGTACATATATCAAATTTTGCACATTCTTGTTCCTTAGACTTAGAACTTAAGTCCAAATGTAATGCTCAAGGTTGCACAGAGTTCCACATTTAGGGTCAATTTATAATGGGATGCGTTCGAGTCTCAGGCTTAATTTTTTTAGGGGGTACCTAGGTAAGTATAGTGTGCGTGCAGAACATTTCAGGTTTGAGAATTCTCTTATTTTTCTTTAGTGCAAAAAAAAGTGCAAGCGTAGATCATGCTTCACTGTTGCCAACATCAAATGTATTAACATTTTAGACTTCATTGACAAGCATAAGCTATTGTATGTCAATCATAAACATAACTACTGTAAGATACTGTTCATTTTTATTATTATGCTTATGTTACATCTGTTCATTTCTCAAAATGCATGTATAAAGTAGGCTTTTCCCCAGATTTCTACTAGCCCTAGCTCTGTAACCAGTGGAATCGCAAACTCAACATTTTTACAGCAGAATGCTACTACAGAGGACTTATTACTAAGAAAATTTCAGGTTCGTATCTAGTCCCATACCAGAGATATTCAACCCGAAATTGAGGGGAATTTTTTTTTTTTAATCGTACTTTCTCTCCCCTTAAAAAAAGAGAAATCTTAAACCCGAAGTGTTGATTGCACACTGTATGCACACTATACTTATTAGTTACCCCCTAAAAAAATTAAGACTGAGACTCGAACCCTTCCAATAAATTGACCCTAAAAGTGGAACTGTGTGCAACCTTGAGCATTACAGTATTACATTATTTGAGCATTACATTTGGAGTTCTAAGTCTAAGGAACAAGAATGTGCAAAATGTTTATATATGTCCATGTACCTTGTAACGTGCGATAGAGATCACATTAGATCACTCAAGTGTTTTGGTTCCAAGGAGCTAAGACCATCCTGAGCAGAGATATTAAGGTTTCCGTAAGCAGATGTTTAACCAAAATTTGCGTGCCATGACACAAAGATGGCCTTCATAGTTAAACCAATAAAATAATTAAAAAAAAAAAAAAAAACTGGTGGTTTTGCAATGCCAATACGTACAGGTAATCACTCAATAAAAATTAGGAAGATTAAAAATGGTCAAGCAACCTGTATTGGACCACTTGAGATGGAATGACCCTTTCATGTTTATTTGCAGTAAGTGTAGTGAATGACTGTAAGGTTTCGGACTTATTAAGCTGTTGTAAAGTTAAATTATTACAGATTCTGCAGGAGCACTGTTAAAACGTGTCTTACTCCATGTCTTGCTCAACAGCACTCCTTTTATAGAACTTTTCACTTTTCACCGTATGATTATAGCCAAAGCAAAAACATGGCATCAAACCAGGGATGTCACACAGCAGAGTCCACAATACTAACCACTGCACCACTGGTGATGATAGTGCTTAATAAATGACTCAAAGAGCCAACAATGAAATGTTCAGTGGAAGAGGCAATGGTGGCGGTTCAGCTCTCATCACGTCCACATACATTCTCTCAGTAAAAGGAAGTGTAGCTATGCAAGCAACATACCAACACACTGCGGACCGGTTGGTGTGCTGTACCTGTGCTTTTTTGGAACTTCCCTAAGGTACTCATTTGGCTTGTCACAGTTGTTCCAAATGCAACCATAACCGGGCACATGTTTATAGGTCTTTGGTTAATTAACATTAAAAGAGATTTTATACACACTACTCATAACCTGAAACCCCACATCTGAGCCTTGACCCTATAACCTTCATCTGCAGGAGCCACAGCTCTAACCACTGCACCACAGAGAGACCCGAGGAGTGCTTCTTTAATGCAAATTTGGCTTCATAAATGGCTTAGCATCATGAAAGAAGAAGAAGAATAGTTTATTATACAAGTAGCTGATATCAGCACTCAACATATAATTACTTAAAGCATCCTAACCATCAGTAGCACTCAGTTCTCATATTTGCCATTTTGGTTAAATCCCAAACTCGGTTAGATGGGAGTCAACAGTACAGCAATATTCCAGAAGGAAGCCATTTTGGGTAAATAATGGAATCTGATGGAATAATAATTTTAAAATGTGACTAGTCTTTATAAACCAGAGCAATCAAGTTTTTGAAGAAATGCTACCACATATAACATTCCAACATTTTCCATGCAGGTCTCAAAATCCACAGCTCATGGGGTTGCTAACCCAAACTCCCCCTGACTTCTCCAATCCTGTACCTCACATTCTGCCACTCAGACCATCAGCACTCATAGCCTGGAGACCCAGCTAGGATTTAAACCAGCAACCTGCTGATACAGGGGCAAAGCACATCCAACTGAGCTACAGGATCTCATGCACACAACTCCACACACATAGGCCAATTTTTTTTTTTTTGTATTTTAGTCTAAGAAGCACAGAGGAAGTGGCTATGAAGCAAAGGTTTGCAGTAATAAATGGCTTTGATGAAAATAAACTCCAAGGTTCAATTGAAGTTTATTTGTACTAAATCCAAGGTAAGTAATTTTAGCTAGCTAATGCGCTTCATTGAAAAACACCTCACTAATCTTATAAAAAAAAAAACAAGCCTAATAATGTAAGTGCATGAACACTGTAAGTGCACACGCACACAAATCTAAGTACGCACACACAGACACACATGCACATGCATGGCCACTATTTGAACATAAACATGAACAGAGCTAAATAACATGTTCCCTGATGTCCCTGAAAGGAAAACTTGTCTAATATTCTCATTATGAGATTATTATATAACAAATATAAGATTATTAAGACTATTTCTAAACATTTTAAACTTTGTTCTAGAAAGAAATGCTTCAATCTACCAAAAGAAGACAATTGCAAGCTAGAAATGAGTAAAAACATCTTGAAATAATCCCAACACTCATATTTGACATGTAATAGAAATAAATATTATTTTAAATTGCCTATATTCAGGATATTGTTTTACTTATGATACAATTCTTATTCAAGATATCATTTTTTACAGTGTATATGTTCGATCTGATTGCGAGTTCAGAATGTACCTTTCGTATAAATGCTTATAAATGAACACATTTAAAAGGAGTTGATGTGTTATTGGTTACTAAACTGATTTGTTTTTTTTTTTGTCTGGCCAACTCAACGTTGGACTGAGTGCGGCTCGTCACCTAAAATGATAAAAAGTGACACACCTGATTTACACATTTTACAAATTTACACATATTATTAACCAAAGATTTACACAACGTCATATTTATATATAAGAGCAAAGTTACATCAGTAATAAACATAGGGTAGTGTGATGAAGCCTAGTTATTTCTCTTATACCATAGCAATTTACCCATCAAATTTACCATTACAATTTTTATTTATTAATGAACAGTTGGGGCTTTATCTGTTTATGGTTCTCACTTACGTTATAGCAGCTATCAAAAGTCGTTCCCTCACCAGCCTCTCTTTTTTCCTCACTTTTTTTAATAAGATAAAAAAAATGCAGCTTTTCATATTACAGAGAAACCGCAAAAAAGCATAAGCTTCTCTGTCCTGAAGATATCAGAAAACTTAAAGTTAGAGCTCTACCTCTGACTGTAACAAAGCCCTGATACTAGAGACTCCTTCCATAAAAATTAAATGAATTCTAGAAAAGAATATTACACACGTCTTTTAATCAGGTTATGTGGAGCGCCCGTCACATAACATAAATGATAACGTATTAGAATGAGAACCTAAATAAACCTTTTTTTATATGCAGATGCACTACTGTCAGAGCTGCTGTTATAGAAAGTTAATCAACACCTTCTGACTGAAATTCAACAGTGCTGTGGTGTGAAGAGCTTTACCTGATGGTGGTACATCTCCTGCAGGTGATATATAGAGTGTAAGGAGGTTGACTAAAGAGACCAGCTGTCTTTGGATGGAGCAGACACGTGGGTGTAGATGTTCAGAGGACAACACTTTTCCTGATTCCTCATTTCTGCAAAGACACTCCCACTGCTCCTGTAGGAGCTCTCTGACTTTTTTCACATGGTGCTCCATGTCTGCTTGTGATCCTGCAGGTCCTGTTGTTGCACAGGGTTTCAATTCTTCCTCTAAACACACCTGGTTAGCTTTACTTGATTCAGAGTCAGGTGGTCCTAACTTGTTCTCTATGTCTGGTGTGTTCCTCACGTTGTCTAGTCTAACCCAGATGTTTTCTGCATGCCGTTTGGTCAACTCATTGATTCTCTCGTCCTTGATACGACTCTCCTGTTCCTGTTCCTTAAGAAGATTTGTCGTCTTTTCTAGATCAGACTCAAGTTTGTGAAGCTTCTGCTCTAGCATTGTGATCTTCTTCTGCAAATCCTCAACAAGGGACTCGACTTCATGATCTCTCTTAGTCGCTAGTGAGTTTTGTTCTGTGGTTATTGCAATTGCCTCAACTTGTTCAGAGGAAGCCTTGACATTCTCTTCCAGCTGATCATACTCCCGATCCATCCAGTCATTGGTTGCTTTATTTTTTTTCTCCACCATCTTCACCACACCTCTAGGAAAATCCAGAGTCGTAGTGTTGTCAGGTTCGGATTGAAGTGTGTGCAGGAGCCTCTCTCGCTCCTCCTGTAAGATACATATTTGTGCTTTAAGTTCTGGTATGATCCTGATCTCCTCTTCAAGCTCACCAACTCTCTGGAGAGCTGCAGTCAGCTGCTGAAAAGTCCCACTCACGCCTCCTGGGCTGTGGAAGACGTCCTCAGAAGAACCGTTTTCTTGAGAGAGGAAGTCCCTCGAACCATTGGGGCTGGTCGGGTCCTCGGTGGAGTATTTTCTCAGTAACACTGTTAAGGGTAAACTCGAGGCTCGCAGTAGATTTGGTCTCACATGTGGTCCCAACGGCTGCTCATCAAACGCCTTTGAGGTTTTGTAGGAAGACACTGATTGCCTGCTGAATCCAGTTGACTCGCCGTCGCCGCCGCACTGAAAATCACACGGCTGCTGGGAGTCTGCAAGTCGAGTTCTGGGAAATAAGATGCTCGTTGAGTTCCACTGAGAGGATCTGCAACTGTACCCAGGTAAACTGAGGTTACGCGACAGGTTGCCACTGCTCCGCCCACGCGGTCTACGCTGAAGTTGCACCCTTCTGATTGTGTTGCCCTTTTCAATGTCCTCGACATATTTAACAAAATCCAGGTCCAAATGAAATCCATAGGGGGTTTCGACAGAATAGGAGGGTAGTTTTCTATGACTTCCGTTTTCTTTTGGGGCAACGCCATTCACTGAGGAAACAGGCGAAAAGCAGTTATTAAGTGTTGGCTTCTTGACAGCCAAAGAGTTTAGTCTAGACAGATAAACTGGAGGCTTTAGGGTTGTTACCTTTCTGTGTATCCATTGTTTGTGGGCCTCAACTGTTTGTTTTTCAGCTTGGTGGAATTTTCATACCTTGTTTAACCTGAGAATAGAAGAATAATGATGATAAACTGATTTCAAAATGAGAAAAGTGGACAATAGAAATTGTAAATACAGAAGACAGAAGGCTCTAATTTGTTGGTTAACACCAGTGTAATCCAAGCCAATTTTCTGCACACTTTGCTATTTTCATGGTCATAAAAGAATGTACTTGCACTGATGTGTCACTGATGTCACTGATGTGATTCAAAATCTGTCAGTGCAGTCATATTTTCGATCTCATGTTGGTCTTAAATTGTGCATTCTGAGACCTCTTTGCAAACGTGTGCAAATGCAACGCCAAACTTCCAGAAGTCAGCGTAAAAGTTTGTTCCCATTTCTGAAATAAATATCACAAAAATAATACTTGCCTTGGAGGCTTTGATTAAAGTCTTGAAGTTTTCTCTTTTTCAATGTTAATGCAGACAAAACTCTCTGGCATGGGGGCTTTAATTTTCCTGCAGATACTGTCTTGTGTATATCTGAGAAAAAATAGAGCAAGTATAAAATGCCACGATCTTACACCTTAAATTGTGCATGTGTGCCACAATCACAAATGGGCCCAATGTCGAACACTGTTGAGAAAATTTTGTAGAAGACTTTGTCCTCAAGCCTGCAGCCCCACCTCAAATCGCTCTCTCTCTCCATTTCTTTTTCTGTTCCTGACCACACAGCACCACAAAAGCAGCCACAGCCCAAACAATGTCAGCTATGCCATAAACACACAAACAGCTGAAACCAAACCAACTCAAATCAAACTGCAGTGCTTCTACAATGCTCACTCTATCCCGAACAGAACCCATCTTATCAAAAACCTCCTCCTCATAACATGAGCTCTACAGATATAATCAGGGAGAAGGTCAGACACAGACAGGAGAACAAGAGCTGATCAATTCATGGTCCTTCTTGCCTCAATTTAATACTAATCTGCATTTTTAAAAAAAAGGAACAGAAAAAAGACTCTGTGATCTTAATTTTATCAGGAAGTGTAACTCAAAACAAAATGTCTCCTGCATCCTGAATTTCAGAGTTTTCCTTCACAGAGCTGTTTATGGCACACTTGCATTTTTATAGCATCTTCACCGACACTCATACATACAACCCTTACAGAATGTTAGCAAGATGATGGAAATCATATGACTTAAAAATGTCCATGTACATGTCTCAGAGAGTGCAAACTCTGAAGATTTATCTGTGGTTAAACTGAAAAATATAAATATATAAAAAGGGTGTAATTAACTTCTTATTACTGTTTATTTAAAGGAAATTATTATTATTATTATTATTATTATTATTATTGAAATATTTATGATTTTTGTATATTATTTATATAAATAATAATTTTCTGTGCCAACTCTTCTTTAATATCCTTGTGTTTCCTTGTAAACTTTTTTAGTTTTAAGTTTTTTTTGTTTTTTTTTACCTATTTTCTTCCTTCTCTCATTTGAAATTATTGCTCCCTATAAGCACATACTTTTGCAAGACCCCCAGAAACCGTTCTCCCCTGCTCTCATATAAATTCATTTCTTTCCATGGCGTTCCTTCATTCCTTCTCAGACCACAAATTGACTTTGAACCTGTGACAATTCAAGATCTCTTAAACGTTTCAGAAATAAAAGCACAAACAGCGCAGTGTGTGAGGAAATGGCCATTTTCATCGTTTCAGTATGCAGGTTGTGAGAGTGGGGGTTGTTTCTCTAATGGTCGGGGCACAGTATAGAAACTTAAGAGAACTGAACAGAGCTTGAGCTCGGTTCTGCTGTAGGTGCCAAACCGGGAATATAGCGTTTAGTTTGATTTGACTGTTTTTCCGAGACGTCTAACCGCATGTGTTTATGGTGCTGAACTTCTGCCTGTGGATTAGCTTTTAGAGTCAAAAAATGTTTTCTTTTTCCACATCATATATTAAAAACTTGGTTTTGTTTATTCTAACACAATGGAGTGCGACAGTAACAGCCATTCCATTCTTCCTGTTAGGGCCCCCTCAGCGGTGTGGTTTCCTCGGCACAGAACCTCATTCCTTCTCATCTATTTGGAGTTTGGGGTTGAGGACGGAGGCCAAAGCCTGTGTGTGTGTCCCTCTCTGACCCTCCACTTTTTTGTGGTGAGGGTGTGGAAGGTCCTAGTGTCTCTCTTTTACAATGAGAACTGTGTCATAAAGAACTGTGTTTTCTTTTTTATTCTCTCTCTCTCTCTCTCTCTCTCTCACACACACACACACACACACATCTGTTTTTCAGCTCTGTTTCAGTACTTTCTTTTCTTTACCACTTTTTATTTTTTCTGTCTAGCTCCATTTTTTTCTTCCTTTTTTTATACTCTATTGACAGAATTTGGACCATGCAGATCTTGGCTCACTGCCAAACACAATAAGGGCACATGCACAGCAGTTGCGTGAGACCTTGTGTGGTGAAAACTGCACCAAACACACTACTTCACGACCTACACACTGAAATGACATTAAAGGCTGTCTATATCCTGTGCAGCATTGGAGCGGCTCTTCCCATTGTCGTCACAATGAGAAAGACCACTTGTTCTCATTTGCCATATCCATGGGGGTTTTTTTTTGGTGTACCAGAAACCCTACAGACTTTAGTCACTTCACAAAAATGAGGCATGCAAAAACAAAAACTTTGCACTAAATATAAAACTTTGAAAAGACTTTGAAAATCATTACCTGTCTTTCTACAGGTTTGGAATGAGCTTCCCCTCCTTCCCTGATGGTATGTTCCAGTCTAGCTCCAGTTTGTCATTTTCTTTCCCCCGCACCTTCAGACAGAGAACAATCTGAGTCGGTGGGATGTAAAAGCTCCTCAATGTGAAATTCTTTGAAAACATAAAGCAGTATTATTGTGTTGAGAACTGAGAACAGGGGGGATGGACGTGGGTGCTCATGCCTCCCTCTGTAGGGCCTGTCCAATGAGAGGAGGAGGGAGTGGTGAAAACATAACCAGTCGGCCAGTAGTAGTGTGTGGGTGGGGCTTTGTGCGTTGTAGTGCTAAAGAGACATTTATAAAAACAAGAGCCATGTGTCAGAAGTTTTGAGAGGACTTCTGACACTAGGAACCCAGAGTTACTTCTATGGTGCACAAACACAAACACACACATAGTTAGAGTGTAACTTAATACACCACAGATGGCCTTAACATCCACTTTAATCAAAAAATACCACAGGGCTTTAGAGGGGGACCCACGAGCCTGTAAAACCCTCTCAGGACATTGCAGTGATGCCGACTACATACCACTTCCATCAGGGCTTTTTATTTTTCAGCTAATTGCCATTAAACTCACTCAGCAATATCTTCTATCAGCTGTATCTCACTAGCTTGTGCGATACTGAATTTTCCCCTGCTCGTGATTTACCATTACAAAAAAAAATTCTCTGATGCTGAGTGGCATTAAGTTTATGTGTAAACGACTCAGATATCACCGAACTCACCCTGTAACAGAGAGAAAAGCCCAGTGCACAAACCTTTCGGGCTAGTTTTAGGGCTTTTTGTGACATGTAGTTCGGGTGGACATTTTGCTGAGTTCTGGTGAATGCTTGGCCAAAGAGTTAATGTTTAATGAGCCATGTTTCATTTTGTCCCATTCTGTCTGGATCACACAAACTCTGTGTCATTATTAAATTTCAGGTATTGCGCATTTATTACACTGAATGTTTTAACCAGCTGAAACCTGAGGCTCATGTTCAGGCAATGTTTATTTTTGCTGTTTGGGAATGCTTGAAAATGTATTTTAGCATCTTAAAGTCTGAGTTGAAAAGTTTAAAAAATCACATTTGAACATTTCATTCCAGTTCCACTGAAAGTCACCACGCCTACTTCTACATTTATAACCTAATTAACTGAGGGAAATATAACAATACTGACAAATTGTAAAGAATTATAAGTTTACAATGAGAAATGAGTTCTGACTTTGATTATCAGCATTATAAGCATCAGTCTCTGTGTCATCACCTGGGGTAAAAATCATCTGTAGCATTTAAACACAAGCCTCGTCCTCCTTACACAACACAATCTTTGCAGGTCAACACTAAGGCAAAGATAGAAAGTAACCTAAATAAATCATTTCCATGTCTTTCTGGTGATCTATTTATGGTTTCTTATAGTAGAGATGTCAAAGTATATTACTGCCAGAAAAATTCTTTCAGATTTTGTCATTTTTAGCTGTTCCACAATTTAGCCATAGTTATTTCTTAAGTTTTTTTTTATAGGCTGCCTCACATATAATCTGCAGCCAATAACAAAACCATTATAATCTGTTATTATAAAGTTCTCCAGTCAATTCACAGAGCAGAAAGTGTCTACTCATGGCCTAGTGTAAATAAAGACATGCTCTTTGATTACCAAATGAGGTATAAGGTTATGTTTGCAGTTATTCCCTCTGATATGGGTTAACATTTAACATTTAACATTTCTGTGACTGTCTGTGAAGTCTGTAGTCATGAAACTGAAACTTATTACCTTCCAAAATAAACTGTCTATAGAATGTAAATAAGAGAGACTCGCAAGAACAGGTTTAACCTAACAGCATGAAGAAAAAAAAAAAAAAACAGGACTAAGCCCAGGCCTAATGCTCCCCTTTAATTTACGTGGGTTTACTGATTAAAAAAAATGCTAAATCATATTACAACAATGGTTTTATCATTAAAATTAAACAGAGGTTATTTGAAAACTGAATGCATAAGAAGGATTAGTTACAGATTTATATCCAGTCATTTTTAAACACAAAATGGAGAAATGTTCTGGTTCTTTTTTTGTCGAGAAGTCAAAGCAGTCGTCACTGGCTAACAGAGGTTTGTGCTGTCAGAGTGACCACAGTACATTAGAGAGCACACTAACCCTCAATTTTCAGAAGGCACACTGCCACTGAAACCGTGGCAGGAAGAAAATCAAATGACATGTTGCATCTTGCATGGAAAAATATCATGGAAAAGTCCATCGAGTAGTTTCTGAAGTGTTTGCTTATGACTTTGGGTCTAAAAGGCTTTTAGTGCATGGTATGATCTCTAGAGCACACTAAATATTTCTCTGCACATAAAATCTTTGCTAGCTTTAACGCATGCTTTAAAAAGTTTAATTACAATAACAGTTCCTTACACCTTAGTATACTGTCCAACATCCAACATGATCAGGGAACTTATTGTCCTACAGCAAGGCAAAACACAAACATACACATTCAGGCAAACCACCAGGGTTTAAATTGAGATATACAGTAAGAGGCCGAGGAGCACTGCATCTTTTTACTAAGAACAATAAAGTTCAGTGTGTGCTATTCTCAACAGTTCATCACTTCATTTTTAATTACTAACACACATTACTACTTACCTAAGATTTCTCTGTAACAGGTTTTTAAATTAATGTTTGGAAATCTGTTTTTTTTCTGACATACTGTATAAATACAGTAGACATAAAACAGGCATGGAAAACAAATTTTATATAAAATGTACAGTGTCTAACACTTGCACAGTACTGTATATACAATAAAAATCAACAAACACACTAGGACTTTTGAAAATAAAATAATGAATTGAGGTAAACCATTGCACTAACACAACTAACAACTCATGTTAACTTGTGTTAACCAGAAATAAGCTACAGTTGTTGATGGCTGAAAGGTTAATTTAACAAAAAAAATGTGAAGTGACCTGTTTTTGAGGAAAATATTAAATATTTTCTGATTATTTTTGCATTCCTGTACAATTTAAACCAAAGGCACATAGGTTTATTCTGTTTAATGATCAACCCAACTACAACAGGGCAAATATAAAGGGACTTTGGGCTTCTTTGGACACAGAGGGCTGAAAGATCTCCAACAACTATGAAGCTTGCTCATCCAAGTGTGGCGAACCATGCGACCATGAAGCTGGCCTTGCTATTGTCATTTATGTTATTAACCAACGCTTTCCCAACAGCAGATGACCCTGAGGAGCCAAACCTGGCTCCATCAGAGACTCGGTCAGCTTTCGCAGCCCTGGATGAAGTCCGGCTTATCGCTAACGGCCTCCTGCAGCTAGGTAAAAACCTGAGGGACATTGTGCAAAAGACAAAAGGCCAAATCAGTGACATCTTGCAAAAGCTCAACATTTTTGATAAGTCCTTCAACCAGCTCTCTGTGTTGGCCAGTGAGATCAAAGAGGAAGAAGAGGAACTGAAGAGGTCCACTGTGGTGCTCAAAGCCAATAATGAGGAGATCAAGAGCCTGTCTTTGGAGATAAACTCCAAAGTAGAGGACATCATGAGGGAGAGAATCCAGCTGTGGAATCAGGTTGGAGTGCTTGAGCAAAAACTGAGTGGACTTTCTCAAGGTCTTCTCTCAGCAGATCAGGTTGCAGAAATTTCAGCACTCAAAGTAAGCTAATTTGGGCTTATTTCAAAGTTATTATTTCTCCTCATTTAGTTATGTCCAGGTAAAATAAACACCCTGTATTTACCAATAGTGCCACCAGTCAGAATGTACACCTCCTATGCATTTACAAGCACAACAATAAGCTAACACTAAGCACTGTGTCCAAGAGAGTGTAACTGGCTGTGCTCTCTGGGTGGGAAGAGGATTACTCTGTCTCTTGTCAATCAGAGTGACACTAGCCAAACATGCCTGTCTGTGAGCTCAGGTATGTGGAAGAGGGTAGATAGCACTTCCCACCGAGTGTGTTACGCTGTTCTGTGACATAGCATGAGCAGCAGTTCGAAAAAATGTGGTGGCTTCATGTGTCTCAGAGGAAGCACATGCTAGTCTTCACCCTCCCCGGTTTGGTAGCTGTTGTGTGTCAAATGGGAAATAATTGGCAAATGACCAAAATCAGTTATAAATGAACTGATATCATTATTTTAGATGTTTATAAAACTTTTTGGGGAGCAAAATGCAGAACTGATATGGTGATCAGTTATATGGAATGATATTAATCCAGGAGGTGATCCAAACCCAAGAAAGGAGTATCTCAGACCTGCTGAAGGCGGTGAAGGAGCAAAGTGAGCACTTGCATGACCAGAGAAAAAAGATCAAATGTCTGGAGAATAAGGTAGTGTTTTTTGTCCAACTAGGCCACTTATATGTATAAATCTTTTAAATAAACACAACCCAAAACATCTGATGCAACACTCTTGTCACTTCACTTCTAGTTTAACTCTGCCAGCCTTCAGGAAACTTTGTCTAAGTTTAGTTGGGAGGCTGAAATCTACAGCATGTCAGATTATCTGTCCAACTATTCCAATGATGGAAGCTTTTCAAGTGGTAAGAATTCCAGTGACGTGAACTTTCAAATGTTTTAGCAATTCTTTGTACTGAATGTGTGAACGATTATTCTGTAGATTTCCTGAGAGACTGTGGTGAGGTCTTCAGCAGGGGAGAGAAAACCAGTGGCCTGTATCCCATTAAGCCAAATGGATCCGAACCTTTCCTTGTGTACTGCGAATTCACAGACAGTAAGAATTCACAAAAGATACACGCAGCATTTTCTACTGCTACTGTAATTCTGGATAAAATTCTGAAATATTCTCAAATTGAATAGGTGTAGGCTGATGTCCTGATAACATGAGCTCTGCTCCCCACAGAGGGAGCGTTTACGGTTATTCAGCGCAGACAAGGTGGCTCTGTTGATTTTAACCAGTCCTGGCAAAGTTATGAGGATGGATTCGGAGACTTCAAGAGTGAGTTATGTACTTGGAATCTTGGTGCTCCTTGAAACTAAAAATACACCAATGAGAGTTTAACTCAATGCAATGACAGAGACAGGATGAAGCACAAAGAAGCTCATTTCTGACAGCTCGCCGTCAATAATGAGTTCATATCAAAATACTCAGCAACAACAACTGTTTGTAATATTCAGTGTTCCCAGAAAAAGGCACTACACTGTCAGGTATAACTAGGGTATAACTCTTCTTTTTCCAGCCTCCTTTAAGGCTCTTTTAGTTTCCTAAGTGATGGAAGTGTACCTTTAAAACTTAACTGGATGATAGGAACCTGCACCTGTAAAGGAAAACTCCACTTTGAATATTTCCATATTGAAAAATTTGCAATGTGTTTAGCAATTCCGGTGGTAATTTGTTGGTTGGTGCTGTATTTTCATTATTCTGATGTCACAGGGAACTTGTTATTGCTATAGTTCAACAAGAGATTCATGTTTCGCTTTGAAAACTTTGTTTTCATGCTCACCATTTTCTACATTCACCAGTTTCATGTTCAACATCATATGAATGAGAAATCCAGTGTAGAAGCAGCAAAGATGTTGTGCAAGGTCCCAGAATGCAACAAAGCTATATGACACTGAGTTACAGCAGAGACTCAGCTCGGCTGGTTAGAGATGTACAAGATGATGAGTGTGATGGTGTTGACGACAGAATTAACATGAAAGTTGAAGCTTTGGAAGCTTATCTGTTTGAGCAGAGTGTACAGATGAGGAAGGGAGACAGCTGGACAGACTAAAGGACTAAAGTGACGCTGCAATGTTCTCTTTAGGCAAAGGGAAAAATCGCACTGCACCACTATCAGCAAGTAGTTGAATGGCATTGTGGGTAATGTAGGAAACCGTTACCCAGAGTGAAAATTGACTAACTTGCCAATGAAAGAAGTTTTTTTTAAGAATTGCAGCGTCAGTGCAGAATCACTGCATTTGGTAATTAAAACTTGTTAATTGTGCTCTGTAGGTGAGTTCTGGCTTGGTCTGAGGAAGATCTTCTCCATCACCCAGCAGGGCAGATCTCTCCTGCACATTCAGATGGAGGACTGGAAACAGGAAAAACATTCAATGGAGTTCCAGTACATGCTGGAGGGCCCTGACTCCAACTACACTATCCATCTCAAGTCAGGAGATCTGACCTCGGATATGGACGTCCCGACAAGCCTGAGGTTCTCCACTAAAGACCACAACGATGGAAATAGCCCCGAAGACCCAAACTGTGCTCATGATTATACAGGTACAGAACTTTATACATTATGTGTACTAATAAACAGACACTGAGCCCCATTTATAGAGCTAGATACGACTTAATTTATTCCAAAATATTTCACAGGAGCATTTACAAAGGAGATGTGATGTTCAAGAAAATCCAGTTCGCTGTGAAAAACGTTTGAATCCTTCATTTCGCTTCTGAGTTTGTGTAACTTTACATATAATGTGAACCACGACAGATCGGCTTCAAATCGTATTATTGTCAATGAGTTACTGTGATTTTATATATGGATTATACTGTCACGTTTAAATCTCATTTATTTTAGTTACACACCAATTTAAGTTGCTTCATATTAAAGACTTGGGGAAAAACAGTGATTCTAAAACACATCCATAAATTAAGACGAGTGAGAATAATTAATCAAATCAGGATAAAAGACCTGTAAAAAGAGGAAGAGATAGCGTGTGTCTATGGTAGCTGTCGCACAATGCAATAGCTAGGCTGGATTACTGGAAGATTTAGCACATGGCATGCTCTTTCACCGTTTATTTGTCATTTTGCCATTTGTGCTTTTTCTTTTTATGGAATTTTGTGGCCAGGACTAGATGTAAATCAGCTGTGCTATGAATGTGTTCATGTTTATCAACATACTCATGTGAGTAAAAATTTTATAAATCTGTCAGGAACTATTAGTTCAGTTTGGCCATGACATCTATGCACAACTTTAATAAATAAGGCCCATTTAGTGAGATGCATGGTACAAATTGTATGTACAATCTTTCAACAAGGTTCTTCATCGAACATAACTTATTGCAAATAAATAGAATCTTTTAGAAGCATAAGATACTTAAATTTTATGTGTGGTTCTGTTTAAGGAGGCTGGTGGTTCAGCGCTTGTGAAGATATCAACCTGAATGGAAAATGTGTCCAGAGCCAACCTCGCAGAAAAGGAATCCAAGGGAAGCACAATAAAGGACAGTCCCACTTAAAATCCACACAGATTTCCATTCGTCACCATCAGGAAGCATAGTCACCCGTAAACCAAAAGAAGTGATGTGGAAATGTGCGAATATCTGTTCAGATTTTTAAACCACATGAAACCTGACTCTGTAATTCCACAGTGCAGTAAAATTGAGCAACATGTTGTCCATTAAACAAAAAGTCCAATGTCCAATTTATTTCTGATGGAACACAACACAGGTCTTGCATTCTTTTTATTCTTAACAGCCCTGCATTTACTTTGACATACCAACCACACACACACAGACACGCACACTTGATTGGTCATGCCCGCCCTGTTGGATTGTCTCCAGTATGGTTTTGTGATTTTCATTAGCTTTTTCCAAAGGGAAAAAAAAATCATGGCTCTGACATTTCTCTAATGATTAAACAAAGGTTTTGCTGCTTAAGGTGAATTTTATTTTGTTGTTACGAAGATCCAGCACTTTTGGCATTTTGTTTACTTTCTTCTGTTGCTCATGTGGTTTGTGTTGCATGTTTTACATTTCATGACTCACAATATTTCTACATGTATAGAAGACGATGTTGATGTGAAGCAGACAGAACTCATGAGAATAACGATGCTTTAACGTGGGACGTGACACTGAGCAGGATGGTACATTAAGTGTTTAGTTAACCACATGTTGAAGAATCTGCTTTCATCTGCCTCTGTATGTCACCTGGATCCTAAATTTCACTGAGAAACCACAGAATTTTGGCAGTTACTTACAAATCCTCAGGATTCCACTCATATCAGTATTACAAATAGTTCTTAAATATATTGTTTTTACAGAATCGGACTTGCAGTAAAGTTCTTGAAGAGGTTTTTGTGTAGTTTTGTGTTTGCGTTAACTGCAGCCAAAAAAGTACTCAATACTCCAATTTATCAGGAAGACCCAAGAAAGAAAAGTCATGCTGGTTATCTAAATCTGTTTCCTGTGCTTCGTTTTGGAATATAATCCTTCTGCTACCACCTAGTGTTATAGGAGCGATATAAGGCCAGGTTTGTAAACAGGAAACCCCGCTCTAACACACCTGTTTCAACTAACCAGCTAATTAACTGCCCGTCCTGAGAGGGTGTGTTATACCGCAATACAACAAGTAATAAGGTCTGATATTAACGTTGCTTCTGCTCAGATAAACATGGATGCCCCGAGCAAAGTCTAGTCTAGTCTAGTCTCTGGATTTGATAAACATACAGTATAAATAAGATCTGCATGAATTATTTCAGCGCAGTTAATGAAGAGAAATGACGTACAGTTAGTTAGTAAATCGCGTTAGTAAAATTGGGCTGAAACAGAATTAAGTTACAAATCTGTAAAACATACAAATTTCATAAAACATCTTTTCACAATACAAAAGCGACATATCAAGTAAAATCATGTTTAATCAACGAGGAAATGGTGCTAAGGAAAATCTGTGTGCACCACCATGTTGTTGTGATGTCAGAGAACTTAAGCAAGATTAATGTTGCTGACGGTCCCAACTGGGAATTCTGAGTTGAATTAATTTTCCATTGCACTTTTTGTGTCAGTACATGGATTGGATTGCAGCATTAGAGCAGAGGAAACATTAAAATGCAAAAAGGGTCGCCAAGGCCAGGGTTGTGAATCTGTGCACTAGGACAAAGCTTTTGTGACTTTTCCTCCACAATTGCCTTGATTAATGTTAATGATAGTCCTGAAAATCCTGAGAGTCAGTTTGATACATGAACTTTCTTCATCCCTGTGAGGTAGATTCTTAGAAAAAAGATTCTTGAAGGAGGTCTTTGTATGGTTAAAGGTTCTAGTCTGGAGTTCTTTCTGATAAGGAAACTGCTGTTGAACCCTTAAGGGCTTCCCTAGAGTGAGTGCCAAAGAACCCTTAAAGGAAAACTCTGCCCTGAAACACATTAAATATGTTTATTTGTGACGCATTTAGAGATTCTGGTGCTAATTCGTTGGTTGGTGCTCTATTTTCATTATGCCTTTGAGAAGTTAGCAGTTGTGTCCCATGCTGATGTCACAGGGGGTTGTTGTTATTGTTAGTGCAGTTAAAATGGCATTATAGGACAATAAATTTCAGCAATCTGAAACATAAGTGACAACTGGTTCAGTTAGTTCCTAAAAACAAAGTTATTCAAGTGGTTCTTTGTATAGTTTTACAATACCTTAGTGCAGCTTTTGATACCATTGATACTATTTTCCTTGATAGACCAGTAAATGTTGTTGTTGTTAGGGGAACAGCTCTCTCCTGGCTCAGGTCTTATTTTACTGTTTGTTATCAGTTTCTAGATGTAAATGATGACTTCTCTATGCATACTAAGGTAAAGTTTGGTGTTCTGCAAGATTCTGTTTTAGGCCATATATGCTACTTCTGGGTAAAATTATTTGTAAACATAGTATTAGCTTCCACTGTTATGCTGATGACACACAGTTGTATGTTACAGCCTATAGGTTGGAGCCTTACTGTCTGGATGTTCCAGTAGGTGCATAAACAAGCTCCAGTTAGTCCAGAATGCAGCAGCCAGAGTTCTTACTAGAACCAGAAGATATGACCACATCACCCCTATCTTATCCACTCTGCATTGGCTCCCAATCAAATATTGCATTGTTTATAAAATACTACTATTGATCTATAAAGCACTGAATTGTCTCGTGCCACAGTACCTGTTCGAACTTTTGGTCTTTTTGATCCGCCATGTCTACTTCCATCAAAAGGTACAGGCTATTTGTTGGTACCTTGAATAGTGAAGGCTATAGCAGGGGGCAGAGATTTCTCTTATAAAGCCCCACAGTTATGGAACAGGCTTCCACTCTGCACACAATGTACATATTCTTTAACCATTACGTGACAATTAGCATACCTAACAATCTATGTCTCTCCGTCCCTTACTCTCTCTCTCTCTCTCTCTCTCTCTCTCTCTCTCTCTGTGGAGCTACACATGCTGCTGAGGATGGCCCCACACGGACACCCTAAATTACATGAGATTACTTTGGATGGTACCACTTAGAAACCACGAAGATGGCTTTGGACTTCAATTGGTATGATAGCATGTGCACAACGTGCAATTCCCACAAACAGTTTTGTACTCAAGTCTCAGTGAACAGTTGATAACTTCAACAAAACAGACTTCATGTGTAAACTATAATGAACTTGCATGGTTATACAATTGCGCTTTTTTGACCATATACTATACTGTCATAGAAGGGAATTATTTATAATCACACTATCCGTTATCACCCAGATGTGGATGGTTTCCCCTTTGAGTCTGGTTCCTCTCATGGTTTCTTCTTCATATCGCCTCAGGGAGTTTTTCTTTCCCACCATCACCTCTGGCTTGCTCATTAGGGATAAATTCATAAATTTTAAATTTATATTCTGAACTTATATATTTCTGTAAAGCTGCTTTGTGACAATGTCCATTGTTAAAAGCACTATACAAATAAAATTGAATTGATTTGAATAATTAAGGTTTCTTGGCTTCATCTTATGGTTCTAGGAATCTTTTCTGATAGAGAAACAATCTGTTCCCCAGAATGGGTTTATTTATCACATATACTTTTCAGTACAGCGAAATTCTTTTCTTCACATTACCCAGGAATGGGTCAAAGACAATGATACGGCTCTCTCCTTGAGCAGAGAGGGTTAACGCCTAAAGGGCCCATTAGTGGCAGCTTGGCGCTGCTTCTGATCAGTAACCCAAAGCCTTAACTGCTTAGCCACCCGCCCGCACGTAGAACCTTTAAGGAATCTGAAGGGTTCTAGATCTTTTTTCACCAGGCATGTTGGTGAAAGGTGCCAAAATTATTGAATTTCATTAGCTGATTCACTGCATATCAGGGGGATTAGTCTGTGATTAGTTGACTAATGCAGCCCTGATGAGGCATCTTCTTTGTGTAGTCAGTGTTAAGAGTGACAGTGATGCCCCTGCACATGTGTGAGGAGGAACTCGTCTTCTGTTACTCTCTTCCACTGCCAATTTATTTTTGGATCCATAAGGTCCTGCACTGCCAGCTTCTGGAATGCTCTGGCCTGTTTTAAGGCTCTTCCCTCCCCTCTGCTCTTGCTTCCCATTCCAGTGCAGTAACACTGACCCCACTTCCACTGAGCTGTCGTTGTTGTTCTCTCCGTCTCTCTGAGCGATGGAGAACAGTCCTCTACAGGTGGTGCATCTCGACACCGCTCCGTATCCTGACCAGAGACCTGGCACCAGCGGCCTCAAGAAGAATGTCCGTGTTTTCCAGTCCCAAAGGAACTATCTTCAAAACTTCATCCAGAGTATCTTCTCCTCCATCGACCTGCGAGACCGCCAAGGGTCCACCATGGTTGTGGGAGGAGACGGACGTTACTTCAACACCAGCGCAATCCAGGTCATAGTACAGATGGCTGCGGCCAACGGGGTCAGTCGCTACATTTTATAACCTTCTCATGATTGTAATCAGCATATTTGTTTTTCTACACTTCAGCACTGTTTGTTTTCATTTCTTATCTGTCTCACACATGCATCCTGCTACTTGCCTTTTTAAAGTCCTGTAATAAATTTGCAAAATTTAATAATTTTATTTTAAAAACAGTTACGCTGACAACAATGCAGCATGTAATTTCAAATGATTAGCAAGAGTCAGGTGCAAGCAAACTGCAAAATGATCCTCTTAAACAGAGCTAATTATGCAGATCTGCTTTTGTTGTTGTCTCCTATCCAACACGGATATTTGTTCTCGACACCTCAGCTGGGGTAGTGATATTTATAGATAGGGGAGATTGTAAATAAATTATATGCCAACTATAAATGTTTTTCTAATTTAGCCGGTCAGATTCCAGCACAGGTGGAGAAACATGAGTGTAACTGCTGTAGTGTTAAAAATCCCCCAGTGGTGTATCAATAAAACGATGCCTTTTTTTAATTCAATTCAAAGGTCATGGTTTTAAATATTATTTTCATCTGCTAAATTAATACATGCACAAAGTAACAAGAGATAAAAAAAGTGATGACTTTCAGAAGGTTCTGTATTTTCTTTTACATTTTATCACTATTAGTGCACAAAAGATTTACAGAATTACAGAAGGAACAAAGTTTAAAGCTTTTAAAAAACAATTTTTTCACCAAAGACCTAAATATATGCATTTTAAGTAATTATTTTTTCAGATCCTAATTGGATGAATGGTTAATTAAAGGAAGGTCAACCAATTATTTCTGTAAATAAAAGTCTTTCAAAGTGTAATGAATGTGTTTTTTACATGTCAATATTGCTATATTTTGTTCAAAAATAATATTCTCTATTATTTTGTTCATCAGTATTAAAATATTATAGACTTGAATGTTAACCATTTTTGAGCAGGAAAATGGATGCAAATGATTATGTTAGTTTATGTGAAGTGATAGTATATTTAAGGTGATTGAAATCCTCTGCAGCTCACCTGTCCTCTATTAATTACCTGTCTCAGATAGGCCGTCTGGTGATTGGTCAAAATGGCATTATGTCCACACCGGCTGTGTCGTGCGTAATCAGGAAGTTCAAAGCGATTGGTGGATTTGTGCTCACTGCCAGTCACAACCCTGGAGGACCAGACGGAGATTTTGGCATCAAGTTCAACATTGCTAATGGAGGTAAAATGACACCTGAGTATCGAATATAAAATGAGTTTTATATCTAATTACATAAAAATAAATATTTTTGTTTTATTTTAATCTGGTTCAAAGGGCCTGCACCCAACGCTGTGACAGATAAAATCTTCCAGATAAGCAGAAGTATAGAAGAGTATGCCATCTGCCCTGAACTCACGGTGGATCTGACAACACTCGGCAAACAGAGTTTCGACCTGGAGAACAAATTCAAACCGTTTACAGGTAGGTGAAGGCATTTCTGGTGTCCTGGATACACTATATGGCCAAAATTATTTGGAGGTCTGACCATCACACCCATATGTGGTTCTTCCCCAAACGGTTGCCACAAAGTTGGAAGCACACGATTGTATAGAATGTCTTTGTATACTGTAGCATTACAATTTCCCTTCACTGGAACTAAGAGGCCCAAACGTGTTCCAGCATGACCATGTCCCTGTGCACAAAGCGAGCTCCATGAAGACATGGTGTGTTAAGTTTGGAGTGGAAGAACTCGAGTGTCCTGCACAGA
>JAKKZN010000004.1:21343568-21354873 GCA_033441825.1 Pangasius elongatus
GGCTTGCTGAGCTTTATGAACGGAGCTGCTTGTCCATCCAGACCATCTTTCACTAACAGGATGTTCTTTGTACACACGTAGCCATGGACGAGCTTCTTATCCTCCTGAAAGAGATCACAGAAACATTCATACACGATATTAAAAATACGCAGAAGAATCGACCACTCCAATAAATTTACAACGTGAGCAGCCTCAATCGTTAATATCCTTTGCACATTAATGCATGATGCTAACTCGAATATTATCATGCTGTAGTATGATAAATGTATAACACCATGTGTTCTGACTCACCAGGTAGCTGAGGATGCTAGCGAGCTGCTCGGCAACCTGAAACTTCCAGGACGGCGTGAGCTCAGCATGATGAGCACGCATGAACAGATCCAGAGGTCCGTGTTGCACAAACTCCTCCACCACGATGACTGACAAAGACAAACAGCGTTAATTCATTAATGTACGATTTCTCAAATCCACAAGACTTATGTTAGCCTGCGACGTGCAGAGACACTTACTGTCCATGCTGTGCAAGCATATTCCGTACAGATGTGTCATGTGTTTGTGTGAGATCTGACGCATCTGACTCACAGTTTCCAGAAAGGCCTGAGGACAGAAACCGAGTCACAGCATTACGCTAGTTAGCTAGCAAAATTACACAGATAAAGTTTAACTAGTGCAATAACAATGTCTCAGTGTAACATCTTTTCTGTCTGTTATTTTTCGAGGTTGTACACAGGTGGGTTGAATTTCTCCATTTAGTGTATAAATGATTATGAGTACAGGTCCACAGTGTGGTGTGTTTTACTCTGTGTGATAGCACACACACACACACACACACACACACACACACACACACTTACTGCAATGTCCTTAAGTCCTGTTCCGATCACCTTCAGGACCACAGGGACATCCTCATTGCTGAAGCTGATCAGACTGTCCTCATTGCTCTTCAGCCTCAGCGTACCTGAGTATATGTTTGTACGAGTTCCTTTCCCCAAGTGCTTGTCCTGTGGAGCAGAGCAAGAGAGAGAGACATTCTGTTTGTTCTTTATTCACACTGAGCTGTAACAAGACCCAACCTGTCTCTGTGATGTTGATTGTGTGGCCGTAGTTTTGTGGTTAATGGTTAATGTTGATTTACTTTCATAAATTTCTAGAAACAAAAGTCATTTGTGAATTTCTTTGATCCAAATTTAACTGATTTCCCCAGTTGACTCCAGAAGCTGACTCAGAGCCTTAATATTCAATGATCCAGTAATTCAGTGACTCAGTGATTCACTGATATACAGGTGACTGAAAAGAGCAGTGCTGTGGCTAAACCGTTAAATCTGACCAGCGCCACTGCAGTGGAAAGCCCAGTGTTTCAGCTCACAGTGACTCAGACGAACATTATGAAATCTAATTACAGATCAGATGCCTGAGACAGCGCTCAGGATCAGTGTCAGGGTTAATAAAGAAACAGTGAGCAGATTCTAACCTGAACGAAGTCCTCTTTGTTGATGGGGTCCAAGACAAACTGGCAAAGGGAGGGTGGAGTGATGGAGTCCGGCCTCGTCACCATTAGGAGATTAGACAGCTCTGCAAAGCAAAACAGCACAGAGAAACATGAGATCAAAACCAGCAACAAAATAAATTAGCAAAACAGATGAAAAGGAGTTATAAGAAGTTATAAAATATATTTTTTGTTAGTGTTAATTTAATAGACACTCATAGGCCACACCTCTTTCATTAAAACATACAGGCCACACCTCTTTTATTAAAACATACAGGCCACACCTCCTTGACTAGGCCATTTCTCTTTCACTGAGACACACACAGGCCACACCCCCTTCTCTAGGCCACTCCTCTTTCACTGAGACACATAGGTCACACCTCCTTCACTAAAACACACACAGGCCACACCTCCTTCACTAAAACACACACAGGCCACACCTCCTTCTCTAGGCCATTTCTCTTTCACTGACACATAGGTCACACCTCCTTCACTAAAACACACACAGGCCACACCTCCTTCTCTAGGCCACTCCTCTTTCACTGAGACACACACGTCACACCTCCTTCACTGAGACACACACACAGGCCACACCTCCTTCACTAAGACACACACACAGGCCACACCTCCTTCACTAAAGCACACACAGGCCACCCCTCTTTCACTGAGACACACACAGGCCACACCTCCTTCACTAAAGCACACACGGACCACACCTCCTTCTTTAGGCCATTACTCATTCACTGACACACACACAGGCCACACCTCCTTCAATGAGACACACACAGGCCACACCTCCTTCAATGAGACACACACAGGCCACACCTCCTTCAATGAGACACACACAGGTCACACTTCCCTCAACGAGACACACACATTTTCCCATATAAGGTGTTATGAGGTTAGTAATAAGGCAAATGTTCTACCTCGAGGCTGAGGAGGACAACCTCGTGCCAGCTTCAGAGTGGTATTGTCCGTACTCAGACAGTTACCACACAGGCGGTCAGTCAGCTCCCTCAGTGTGGGTTTCTCCACGTCCGTCCCACAGAGACGAAATCCACCCTCGGTCCTCTCGATCTGAAAGTTCTTGAAGGTCTTGATGATCTCACCTGAGATGTCTCTCTGGAAAGAGAAAACCATGAAGACAAAATAAGATCAGATGGTTTTTAAATAACATAGTTACTCTTATTTAACAGTTATCTGTTTTGATCTGTTAGGATCAATGGGATATCCATTTCTAAATAATCTGTACATCACCACAATGGAACTGAACTACTGAAGCAATCAAGATGTGATTGAAATGTAGACTTTCAGCTTTAATTCAAGGGGTTTAACAAACATATTCTATTAACCATTTAGTAATTACAGTCATTTTTTACATACTCCCTCCATTTCCACAGGCTCAAAAGTAATTGGGCAAACAAACAATAATAAATATTAGGATTATTTTAATACTTGGATGCCAATACTTCGCACTCAATGACTGCCTGAAGTCTGGAACCCATGGACATCACCAAATCACCAAAGCTTGAGATGCTTTGCCAGGCCTTCCCTGCAGCTGCCTTCAGTCTTGTCTTCAGTAAGTGAAAAGCAAGCTCAGTTGGGCTAAGGTCAGGTGACTGACTCGGCCATTCAAGAACTTTCCATTTCTTTGCCTTAAGAAGCTCTTATGTTGCATTCACGCTATGTTTTGGGTCATTATCCACCTGCACTGTGAAGTGCTGTCAGTTTTGAGTGAATCTGAGCAGAAAGTAGAGCTCTATACATTTCAAAATTCATCCTGCTTGTTCTATCAACAGTCACATCATCAATAAACACCAGTGACCCAGTTCCATTGGCAGCCATACATGCCCATGCCATAACACTTCCTCCACATGTTGGACAGATGATGTGGTATGCTTTCCTTCTCCATAGTCTTCTCTTCCTATAGTTCTAGTACAAGTTAATCCTGGTTTCATCTGTCCCAGCTCTTGTTCCAGAACTGGGCAGGCTTTTTTAGATGTTTTCTAGCAGTCTATTTTGGCCTTTCTGTTTGGCCTTTAGACTTTGACAATGGTATGTTTACCTCCTCCAGATTGGTCTTGACTTGGCTAGATGTTGTGAAGGGGTTTTTTTGCATCAAGGAAAGAATTCTGCAATCATCTACTTTAGTTGTCTTCTGTGGCCTTCCAGGCCTTTCGGTGTTGCTGAGCTCACCGGTGCTTTCTTTCTTTTTATGAATGTACCAAATTATTGATTTGACCACTCCTAAAGTTTCTCTGATAGATCTGTTTTGTTTTTTAAGCCTAATGATTACCTCCTTCACTTGAATCGACACCTCTTTGGATGGCATACTGAGAGTTCCCATGAACAGCTAACAAAAGTAAATTCAACGCTTAGAATAGACCTTATATCTCCTTAATTTGTCAGGAAATAATGAGGAAACAGGCCACACCTAGCCATGAAACTGCTTTTCAGTCAATTGTCCAATTACTTTTGAGTCTGTGAAAATGGAGGGACCCCATTGCTGTAATTCCTAAATGGTTAATGCAATATTTTCTGTTAAATCTCTTGAATTAAAGCTGAAAGTCTTGATTGCTTCATTTCAAATCCATTGTGGTGGTTTACAGAGGCAAAATTATGAACATTGTGTCACTGTCCAAATACTTATGGACCTGACTATATATAATTTATAATTAACTTTTTTTTTTAAGTTATATAGCACCTTTCATGTTTCAACAAAACACAGCAAAAAATAAAATGGTAAAATCAAGAAATAATTGCTAAAGTGAAATATATTTTAGCATTTTTTTAAAATCTGTGATAGATGGAGCCCAAATGGAGATTTTTATGCACTATAGTCATCTGACTGTAAATATTTTATACTGAACAATAAACTTCTTTACATATAACGTTATTGAAACAGAAAAGTGCCAAAACTTTCACCTTCACCCAGCGTTATAATCAATAAACCTGTTATTACATTATACATTGTTATTCATATTTTTTTTATAGTTAAGTGCTGCAAAATCTAAATAGACATTTTATAAATCTAGTTAAATATAAAATAGATGAAGGTTTTAATACTGGAGTACGGTTTTAGTTGATTTGTTAAGCTAAAATAACCAATTCTTTAGGGCTAACAAAATCACTAATCATCTCATCGCTTAAATCCGAAACCAGGTTTAACCTCATTGCAGATGACGGTGAGCAGGACGTGGTCGTAATGAGCACAGCTCCAGCGCAGGATGTACATGCCCTCCTCGTAACCTTCCTGTTTGAGCTTGTGAACAGCGTACTCGGTGCTGCAGGAGACACACAACACGTCACGTACAGTCACGTCGTCGTGTGTGCATTGCGAAATTTTCATTAAAAATAAAAAACATTGTGGCTTTTTTACCTGATCGGCCCGTGACATCCCTCACGTAGGTTGGTTTCTACGGAGACGGGAGCGACCTCAGTGCACAGGAAGTGATGTGCGTCTACAGTGAGCCTGAAGTAGCCGTCTATCAGGCTGGCGAAGGCCAGGGCCTCCTCACGGCCAGCGAAGCGCACTTCCTGTTATGTGATAATGCATAGAACATTTTATATAGCACAGCACACTTTCATTCTTCGTATTTTAGGAAAAACATGTTGCGTACAGGAATTAATAAGAAAGCGTGCAAGTAAATGTTTCTAGTCATCTACATCTTAACTACAACAGATGAGCGGCATCTCAAGCGCCTGGTAGTTACAGTTACCGTAAAACCCTTTATATACACCCCTGCCAGATTCTAGCACGGTGCACTTAGACGCTTCAATGTATGTCCATGTAATCAGGGTTTTTTTTCCTACTTTTTATTCCTTCTGTCCAAAAAAATTTAACCCAAAAATATTGGAAAAAACATGGTCAAAAAGGTTGTCTTTTTTCCAGCTGAAATATTTTGCCGCCATCCCTAATAAATAAATACAGTGAACTACGTACTTGTCTTGTCAAAATATGATCCAAGTCATACAAGCACGGCTAGGATTATTTCACGTTAATGAACTCGAAATCCGCGTCAGAAAGCAAGGATGCACAGTTTCTTTCAAGCGAGATAATCAAGACAAGACAAGAGATCGACAAAGATGGAGGAGGCGGGGCTTCCTGGGTGTCATTATATATCGGGGGAGTTCAAAACACCTGCACAGCTGTCAGTCATTCCAGATTCATACGCTGATTGGCTCATCTGTGGTTTTTGCACTTTTTTTTTGGTATATTTTTGAGTGACCGTACTCCAATGTTAAAATTGTAGAGCGCCTACACAAAATGCATACAGGCTGGCTGGTCTGCAAAGCACATGAGATTACTGAACACATAATGCAATGATAATGAGCAAGATCCATCTGAAATTCCGCAGTTTTCTGTTTAAACAGTAATGATACTACAGGTAATCAGCTAGCGTGGTCATTAAAAATGAGCAAGCTGCCATAAATTGCACCTGGATCTCACAAACAAAGTGTAGAGGTCTCAGTGCTCGCTTAACTGAACTGCTCACTCTCTCTCTTTCTCATATCAGGCAGTAGTGTGCGACTATGTACACCAAGCTTACGTCATCTGGCATTTTTCACAAGTAGGAGTGATACCCAATACCTAATTATGACCAAGAACTCAACTTCCTGGTTTCCCGTCTGTTTTTGTTTTTTTAAATATGGACTCTTTATATGCAGGTCTTGAAGCTCCAAAAAAAAAAAAAGAAAAAGATGTGAATTTTGTATTAAATCTTTTTTTCTTGTCCATGAACGCATAGGTCCAAAAGTTCTGGGACAAATAACAATCTCAGAAAACATCAGAAGGAAAAGTCCAGTTCTGGGGTTCAAACCCCAACCCCATTTGGGTCGTGGTGCTTAAACTAAGATAAAAATGATATGATAAAAAAAACAAAAATGATATCATTAGTCAAATTATTGCATTTTTTTTTAAAAACGTGTGAATGTTTTTAAAAGTTTAAAGTGTACCCTTAGGAGGACCATGAAACTGAAACACACGTACCATCCTCCTGTCGTCTTGTCTGTAAACCGTGACCAGCGCCTCCTTGATGACGATGTGCGTGATCTCGTGGAAATCCGAGAACGTCGTCCAGCTGTCATCTTTTCTGACGTCGTTGAGCTGAACCTGTTGTCTTTTGTTCCTCTTTGATTTCTTCCTCTGTAGATTTGGGAAGGGCTTTTAAAAAAAAAAACAAAAAAAAAAACAAGCAATGAACATTACAGGAACAACACCAATGCTTATGGACTTCGACCAAAACCTATACACACAATACAGTGTGAAGTGTAATAGTGAACAGAGGGCATTGGCAAGGAGCTCCAGTCTAAGAGTCATGTAAACATTCAGACTTGGGAGTGCATCTGTAACAATAAAATCTGACACACACACACACACACTGCGCTTCTTATTAATAGTGTACTATTAATTAAAAACATCATCGCATCAATGTTACTGTGCATTTCTCTGCAGAAGGCATGTAGAGATGAATTCTGGATTCTGATTGGTCAGAAGGAGTCCATGAATTTTTCCACAACAACAGTTCTAATACGTTATCGTTTCTATAGTAACAGCCCGTTCAAAGGGACTTGTGGGTCATCGTTGACGTGGCGAAGTTTTCGGTAATCGATTCGACATTTACGGAAAGAGTCTTCGGGGTCAGCGCTTTGGAACCATCAGAGGACAGAGGAGTTTGCACTTTGCGGTTTCTCTGTGACGTGACAAGAGAATAAAGAGAGACTGTTTATAGCTGCTATAATGTGAGAACTGGAACTAGACATCTAATACACACAACAGTAAATGTAACTATAAACGAATAAAAAGTGTAAAGTGTCATGCTTAAAAAAAAAAAAAGATTTGCAGCGAAAGGTAGCAGTGAGAGTGTTTTGAAATTTTAGCAGCTAATCTGAATTTAGTTTTAGCCTTTCAAAATTTTAATAAAAACAAACATGCGGCTACGGCATGCAGCAGAATCTGAAATCCTTCTCACATATTCCAAGGTGCGATTGGATGGAAAAGAGTTCAGTAGTTTTGTAATACTACTCAAAAAGCACCTTCAAATTCTATCGTATTTAATCAGTACCCGGTTTTTATTATTATTATTATTATTATTATTACTACAGAAGGAGAGGTAGCACAGGGTGTGTGTGTGAGTGATGGCAGATTTCCCTACAAGGAAATAAAGAGTTGTGGTTTCTCGTACAACAGACAAATATGGAAATATTCAAATTCCCCTTCACCCAGCAGTCAAGATTACATCTCATGACGTCTGATCACAGAGGAAATGGAGTCGCATGGAATCCAGCAGAACTGACCAGTCCGGTCATGTCTCTCATTTAAGTTTATACACTACATTCATTCGGCTGTCATTTGATACAAAGAGGGATCTCGTCTGAGGGCCCTGCAGTGGCTTTATGGAAATCACGGGCTTTGATCTCATAATCTTCTAGAAACAGATACACAACTTTATCCACTGAGCTACTGAAGCTGTTTTTCTACATCCAAAACCACAGCATGTGCTAAGTCAAGGGAAATACAAAACAAAACTTAAAAAAAAAAATAAATAAATAAATAAATAAAAAAAAAATGAAAAAGAGCAAGTAAACAAACTGTAGGAACTAGAGAACATAAAGACAAGAGACCACATTTAATAGGAACCAGACAAGTAACTACAGTTTGTCTTCTACAAACATGTGGATGAAAACAAAACTTTATAAGACAATACAGAAGCAGCACAAAGAACAGTTAAGATAGACAAAGCATGAACAAGAACTACACGAACTAGTACTACTAGAACTACACGAACTAGTGAAACAAACGTGACTCAAACATGACTCCTGGTCCTCGCTGCCAGGAACTGATCCTACAAATCATCATTTTCCGGGTAAATCGTCTGTAGTTTTACAGAGCAAGAAAAACCAACAGAAACATGAGCACATGTTCCGCGATTATATTCAAACAAGCCACCCATGGACAACAGAGCGTCTGCTACACATGTAACTCGGTCCACACATATCCGAAGCTGGCCACACCGCTAAGCGTAAATAAAACACTGAACATGCAGACACATTCGCTGGTTAAACCTGTAACACTGACCACACCGTTCACTGTTTTAAGAAATTAAACACGTCGTGAACGATCAGCTCGAATGCAGTTCAAGTTAAGGTGAATGCAGCACAATTGTGTGACACCGTTAACATTTACACCTGTTACATTGTTGTTTTTTACACATTACACTGTTGCCATGTACGTGTTACATTGTGATGACTTACGTGCTACATCGATGCCATGAGCGTTAGTTACCATTTACATCTTACATCGTTGCCATTTACATTGTAACGACTTATGCGTGTTACATTGTTAGCATTTACGTGACATTGTTGAAATTTACTTGTTACGCTGTTGCCATTTACGTGTGTTACATTGTAATGATTTACGTTACTCACGCGTGTTACATTGTTAGCATTTACGTGCATTACAATTGACGCTTGTACTCTTGCTGCAATGTATGTGTGTAACATCGTTGTCATGTACGTGGAATAACGTCCTATTAAAGACAGATTTTACGAAAATAAACTGTTTTTCCATGACAAGCTTTCATGGAGATTTCCATACAGAGGTATAAAAAAAGTTCCAACATCCCCAGTTAAGTCAAACGCTGGACTAGTGAACACTTTTCTGGCCACAAGCTTCAGAATCTTTAAGCTAGCAATTTGATTGGCTCTCTGCACTTCTTTGTGCGCGCGCACACACACACACACACACACAACAAACTTTTAAACAGTGCGACTCACCAAGGTTTCCTGAGCAAGATATTGTCAGTGGAAAACTAGTTCATCACGTCTCTGAATGTTTATTGGCAGTTAGTAGCTAGCTAGTAAACGTGATGCGTGATATACAGGTGTGCCTCGTGCTGTTAAAGTAGGTGGCTCTTGGGTGGCTGTTAAAGTAGGTGGCCATTTAGTGATGACAGATTACCAGGTTTAGACAAAACCAACACAATTTGGTATCTAGTCTCCGCCTCCCAATGTTTCAAGGGGAAACTGAGTCATATGATGATAAATGTCTACTTTAAATAAACATGTAAATATGGTTTCGCCTCTTTTGCTGCTATTTTAGGAAGCTGTACATTTGAAAATATTAGATAATATGGTATGTTTTATAACAGGAAACAAAAGTCTTACCTCAGGAGACACGCTCTGCCACTTAATGCCACAGGTTCCAGAAATGAGCACACGGCGCTGAGCTCCGTCCATGCTCGCAGAACTGGAGGGAACCTCGTCGTTCTCGTGGATACTGACGGACAAGGGTTCGTACACCTCGCAGCCAAAGTGTCTGGTCAGAGTCTCGAGAGTGGAAATGTACTTGACCTTCAAGTCATGCTTGCTGATACTGCTGTTCAGCACTGTCTTGTCGTTGAACTCCTCGAGAAACGCCTTGAAGACGTTGGAGATGCGCAGGCGTGTCAGCAAGTTCCTCTGAGAGATGGACTGGATCAGACTGACCGGGATGTAGTTCTTGTACCTAGAGGACAGGACAGGATAAGATGGGGTGATGTGACTGGCTTTTCCTAGTCTATATTCAATATTCAATTTGAGATATTTTTAATTTTTTATATTTTATTTTATTTCTTGAAGCGCAGATTTGTGGACTAATGTCCTATTTTAATTTATTTTAATATATTAAAAGATCTGACATTACAGACAATGTGGTTATTATTATTATTATTATTATTATTATTATTATTTTACAGCTTTTTTTCAAAGCTACCAAAATAAATTAATTATTAAAATTTATCCAACAATACTACAAGCTAGTTATTAATACAAAAAAAAGCAAAAATTCACCATTTTGCATTTTCAGTTTGTATTTTTTTAATCTGGTGTTTTCCCAGTTTTTTTTTTTTTTCCTTAAAAATTTCTTCATGCAGTGCCTAAACACAAACTTAATAAAGAACTTACTTGAATTTCTTAGCCAGTTCCCGTGCAGGCAGGTTTTTGCCCATGGCCTCATGGGAAATAGCCATCACCGCCATTCCCAAACACTCATTCTCCACATGCTGGGCATCTTCCTCGCTCTGAAAGCTGCGAAGTGCTGCTGAGCCGCTCTGGAAATCATACTGACTCTGAAAAACACAAACTTCAATTAGCTTTTAATTAAATCCCATACGGAGTAAAACACAAACATAACCCACTCCAAATGTTTCTTGTTTTCTATGTTTAGTAACACAATAATAACAATAATACACCGTACCATGTTTTTAGCCGTACCTGTGCGTATAGGTAGGTCAATGACTGCGAGTCCAGAAGAGCCGTCCCCTGGTTTCCTGTCCGTTTGAGACTGTGTCGCACGACAACTGGAGTTTCTTTACTGATCCCGTGCCAGTTAGTAAAATAAAACCTACAACAACAGGGACATATTTATATAACATCAAATTTTCATTCAGTACTGAAATCTGATTATTATTGGATTACGTAAACACACTCACACTTACAGCCAATGCTAACGTGTCCACATTACACACACACATACACACACACCTCATGCGATAGTGCAGCCTGAGTCTCGTAGTCTCGTCTACGACGAACACATGATTTGGAGGAAACCATGTCCTGTTTACTTCATCATATAGAGCAAACAGACAGCTGCATAATGGAGAAAGACCTGAAAAAAATAAAATAAAATATAATATATACACATATATTATAAAATATATATCATATAAATATAAAATACAGTTAAATCCGTTAAGTACAGTTACAGAAGTATTTGGACAATGACAGAGTTTTTGTGGTTTTGCCTTTATACACCACCACAATGGATTTGAAATAAAACAA